>CM073771.1:112958995-113229542 GCA_037158775.1 Hetaerina titia
CTTGGCGAAGTTCTCGGCGGACAGGGGGATGTTGAGAGATCTGTTTAGCATCGAGTGGAAAGCGGCCATCTTATGGGAGGGGTGGTGGCGGGAGTCGGAGGGGATGACATGGTCTGTGGTAGTTTCTTTCCTGTAGATTGCGAATTCGTAGCCTTTTTCCGTGGTTGTAATTGTTAAGTCCAAAAAGTTGATACTATGGTTGGTTTCTTTTTCACAAGAGAACTTTATATTTTTTGTTTGGGAATTTAACTTATTCAAAAATATGTCCAGTTGTCTCATTGTACCAGTCCACACTGCAAACACGTCGTCCACGTATCTGTACCAACACTGTATAAAACTGGTGTTCACTGAATGATCACTGAATAACCTTTCTTCAAAGTCGTTCATATATAAGTCCGCCAAAAGTGGTGAAAGGGGTGACCCCATTGCTAAGCCGTCCTTTTGTTGGAAGAATTTGCCATTGAATTTGAAGTAATTCTCTTCCACACACACTGTTAGTAGTGCCAGAAACTCGTCGAGGAAGGGTGGTTCTGCTCCGGCTTTCTTCAATGTTCCTTCTGCTACTTTAACGGCTTCGGAAATTGGAATATTGGTGAACAGGTCTTTCACGTCGAAAGAAACTAGGATGTGCTTGGAAGACGGGAGTTCTCTCTGGGTAAGATGTTGGCATAGTTCCGTTGAGTTCTTAACCCCGTATCTTGGCTTGAAACCTGTGACTTCTCTGAAGAGTAAATTTAGATGGGAGGCTAGTTTCCTTGATGGAGCAGCAACACTGGAGACTACTGGTCTTATTGGCACATTTGTTTTATGTATCTTTGGGAGACCAAAGAATCGTGGAGTTTGCGGGTTCATCACTGTCACTGTGTACGTCTCACTTGGCTTGATGATACTCGGGGCAGAAGTGAGGGCCTTTTTCACTAATTTTTGGAATTTGTTTGTAGGGTCACAAGGTAGCTCCACTATTGGGTTGTTGTCAATAAACTCAACTCAACATCCCCCTGTCCGCCGAGAACTTCGCCAAGGAAATCAAGGTAATCAAAGACATTGCAGTAAAAAATGGTTACGAAGAAAGTGTCATTAGTAAAATGATCTTTAAAAAACTCTCCCTTCGAGCACAGAGACTGTTTTATAAATCATCGGTAACTAGTGAAGATAAGAAACGATGGTGCAAACTTAGTTACTACGGGAAGATTACGCAGTCTATTGCCAACCTTTTCCCGAAGGAAGATTTCAAAATTGCATATTACAACAAATGTAACTTAAGGGCTGTGTTAAACAAAACCAAGGACAATATTGACATCAATGATAGAAGTGGCATTTATAAACTTCAATGTAGTGACTGTGAAATCTGTTATGTTGGCCAGACTGGACGGTCGTTCAGAGTAAGAGCAGAAGAACACAGAAGACATCTACGAAATGGTGAGTTAAACAGATCCCATTTTGCAAAACATCTATGGGAAAGTGACCACAGGAGCGACTTTATCCCAGAGATCCTTCACCTTGAGAAAAAGGGAAGAAGAATGGATTGTCTGGAGGAGTTGGAGATTAGGAAGCATCGAAAGGCAGGAATAATTGCCAACGAGAACATTTTTGTGAGCAATTCCCCCCCTTTTGGATATTTCACTGACCACAATACCTGACGCCCCAACCCCCGCCGTGAACGGCATACCTAACCAAGCTTCCACTTAGCCCACCCCTGCCTTGGAGTCACCCACGCCCAGTACCACGCTCCCTCTCACACGCCCCCCCCCCCTTTTTTCCACCGCCTCCTACCCTCCCCCCTATCCCTCCTCTTTCCCCCCCCCTCTCAAAAAAACTATATATTCTGGAACTCACTGAATCTATGTACCTGATGATGTCGCCTATGCGACGAAACCGGTCGACTTTAAGCAATAAAGTGTGGAAAAAAGTACCATCTCTCTTTTGATTTATTAGAATGGATTTCCACAAAGTGAAGCCTGAAACCATCGAGTTTATCATCAATGCCAGTACAGCAAAGAAGGCTAAACTTTACCGGACTTTGACCATAAAATACCGAGTGGCGTCTCTAAACATTTTCTTCAATAGTAGATGTCTCGCTCTCGGTGTGACACCGAAGTATGTGACGCTAACCACCGCGTCCAAGACTCCAGCGGCCAGAGCTGCACTAGAGACTGCACGCAGAGTATGGATAAAAAAGGAACTCCAGACCTGGTACATGAGGAGGGACAACATCGCTCAGTACAGATTCCGCCTACACCTAGACCTCTGCAGTGAATTAAGTTGGACAGAATGGACAATTTTCGACGACTACGTACGCCAACGTAGCAGCGAAATCGCGCATAAAAAGAGGTTAGTGATTGTGAAAAAATTGGAAAATCTCACCAAAGACATCCTAGTTCCACCGCTGAAGTCCCGCACGAACGTACCAGCCAACAGTTTTTATAATAGAGTGGTGAACTTATCCAACGTTCAATTGAAAGAGCAAGACATCCGTTTCTTAGAGAAAGGTTTAAAATACGTCCCCAACCTTCCCCTAGGCATAAAAGAGCTGGAGAATTTAATCGTGGACTGTGACGCAACCCCTTTTTAAAAGTGATAGAAGATTGAAAACTGTCTTTTCCCATAATATTTCCAAATTAATTAAGCGAAGTAACCTCAACGGAAAACATTTTTCGAACGATTTGAAATCCTTAAAGTCCGTACAAAAGCTGTTAAGGGAAGAAAATTTAATTTTAGAAAAAGCGGATAAAGGCAATGCAGTGGTAGTTATGGAAAAGACCGAATATGTTAACAAGTGCAACGAGTTTATTGACAACAACCCAATAGTGGAGCTACCTTGTGACCCTACAAACAAATTCCAAAAATTAGTGAAAAAGGCCCTCACTTCTGCCCCGAGTATCATCAAGCCAAGTGAGACGTACACAGTGACAGTGATGAACCCGCAAACTCCACGATTCTTTGGTCTCCCAAAGATACATAAAACAAATGTGCCAATAAGACCAGTAGTCTCCAGTGTTGCTGCTCCATCAAGGAAACTAGCCTCCCATCTAAATTTACTCTTCAGAGAAGTCACAGGTTTCAAGCCAAGATACGGGGTTAAGAACTCAACGGAACTATGCCAACATCTTACCCAGAGAGAACTCCCGTCTTCCAAGCACATCCTAGTTTCTTTCGACGTGAAAGACCTGTTCACCAATATTCCAATTTCCGAAGCCGTTAAAGTAGCAGAAGGAACATTGAAGAAAGCCGGAGCAGAACCACCCTTCCTCGACGAGTTTCTGGCACTACTAACAGTGTGTGTGGAAGAGAATTACTTCAAATTCAATGGCAAATTCTTCCAACAAAAGGACGGCTTAGCAATGGGGTCACCCCTTTCACCACTTTTGGCGGACTTATATATGAACGACTTTGAAGAAAGGTTATTCAGTGATCATTCAGTGAACACCAGTTTTATACAGTGTTGGTACAGATACGTGGACGACGTGTTTGCAGTGTGGACTGGTACAATGAGACAACTGGACATATTTTTGAATAAGTTAAATTCCCAAACAAAAAATATAAAGTTCTCTTGTGAAAAAGAAACCAACCATAGTATCAACTTTTTGGACTTAACAATTACAACCACGGAAAAAGGCTACGAATTCGCAATCTACAGGAAAGAAACTACCACAGACCATGTCATCCCCTCCGACTCCCGCCACCACCCCTCCCATAAGATGGCCGCTTTCCACTCGATGCTAAACAGATCTCTCAACATCCCCCTGTCCGCCGAGAACTTCGCCAAGGAAATCAAGGTAATCAAAGACATTGCAGTAAAAAATGGTTACGAAGAAAGTGTCATTAGTAAAATGATCTTTAAAAAACTCTCCCTTCGAGCACAGAGACTGTTTTATAAATCATCGGTAACTAGTGAAGATAAGAAACGATGGTGCAAACTTAGTTACTACGGGAAGATTACGCAGTCTATTGCCAACCTTTTCCCGAAGGAAGATTTCAAAATTGCATATTACAACAAATGTAACTTAAGGGCTGTGTTAAACAAAACCAAGGACAATATTGACATCAATGATAGAAGTGGCATTTATAAACTTCAATGTAGTGACTGTGAAATCTGTTATGTTGGCCAGACTGGACGGTCGTTCAGAGTAAGAGCAGAAGAACACAGAAGACATCTACGAAATGGTGAGTTAAACAGATCCCATTTTGCAAAACATCTATGGGAAAGTGACCACAGGAGCGACTTTATCCCAGAGATCCTTCACCTTGGGAAAAAGGGAAGAAGAATGGATTGTCTGGAGGAGTTGGAGATTAGGAAGCATCGAAAGGCAGGAATAATTGCCAACGAGAACATTTTTGTGAGCAATTCCCCCCTTTTGGATATTTCACTGACCACAATACCTGACGCCCCAACCCCCGCCGTGAACGGCATACCTAACCAAGCTTCCACTTAGCCCACCCCTGCCTTGGAGTCACCCACGCCCAGTACCACGCTCCCTCTCACACTTCCCCTTTTTTCCACCGCCTCCTACCCTCCCCCCTATCCCTCCTCTTTCCCCCCCCCTCTCAAAAAAACTATATATTCTGGAACTCACTGAATCTATGTACCTGATGATGTCGCCTATGCGACGAAACCGGTCGACTTTAAGCAATAAAGTGTGGAAAAAAGTACCATCTCTCTTTTGATTTATTTATTATGGCTATATTCTGCAGTTTCATACTATGTTTTAATATGTTTATAAAGATACAAATAGATAATATGTATATATATATATATATATATATATATATATATATATATGCATGCATATGTATGTATATATATTTATGGACCGGATGCTGACAATGACTGTCTGCCATCACTTTCAGCATCCGTTATTCATCTTGCAAGTGCTCGTGAGCCATTCCGAATCGCCATCGGGCCATGCGGCGATGCCATGATCGCCCCTAAGTGCGACCCCGCGTGCGGCCCGCTCTCCCCCTCGATTTCTCTCAAGGGTGTTGCCTTCTTCTCGGTCTCCGGGGCAGGGGCAAAGGAGGGGAGGAAGGGCAGAGAGAGGGGCATCGCGCTGGACAGAATGACTTTATTAGGGCCCAAGAATAGCCTTCTTGATGGGGTCGTTTGTTCGTCTGTCACTTCCAAGACGTCGCTTTTCCTTCCTCTCTCCCTCTCTCTTCTTCACCCCCTGGCCGTTGTCTCTAAGGCCAGCCAGGGAGGGGGCAGCCTCCCCCCCAGGGGAGTGATTTTGATATTAGTGGGGGCGGGTTGAGTTATCGCCTTTGCCCCCAAGTGGTCGCAGGGTGAATCCAGAAGAAGGCCGACGGGGTGCATCTTTCTATGGCAGATATTGCTCATCGAATAAAAAAGACCTTTTTTAAACTTGTTATAGCGGCCCATTTTGCAATTTTCCCATTCGATTTTCGCGAAGGGACAACTTTGATGGATAAAAAGAGACGTTTCAGGCGTGATATGGTGGAATATCATGATTAATTAAAATTGGAAATTTTCCACAAAATATAATTTTTTATTAATACGACCTGTTTAAATTCATTTTGTGGAAAATTGCCAATTTTATTTAAAAATTTTGATGGAATTAAATTCAGCCTGAAGCCAATGATTCGCGTCGGCGGAATCACATTTTTTGACCCACGGTATCTGAAAAACAGTGAAATTTTCGTGATTCCTTGAGTTGATGAAGATACATAGTACACAGTCGTTATTTAGATCAATAATCGCGTTCCGGGTGTATAAAATATTCAATGAGATTTCGTAATAAATACGATTTTGCAACCTCATTGTCTTACTGTTTGTAAAAAAATAATGCCTAAGGTGAACAAGTTCAGCCTTCACATATCATGAAGTCTCGAATTCAGTTTCGCCATTCTCGGTGGTGTAACATCCTTGCTTGCTTCGGGTTTGATTCCTGCCACAGTGGGTAATTCCCCCGAAATACAGCTCGGGATTATTGTGATTATGATGTTGTCAAATCACGTTCATAGTCCAATAATTGAAGTCGAACAAGAGTCTTTTTTGGATTACTGTTAAATGAATAAATACACATGGCGGATACTTTCTGTCCGCCATTTTAGTCCCTTATTTCAGAAAATTTTGTTTTCTTCGATTTGTTTTGAGTGTATATTATTGTTATGTGTGGCAAGTCTTGTATTCCTGAAAACACATTATTTATTTGGGAAAACAGAAGAAAGAGGCGAAAGAACCGTAATGAAATAAGTGCTCTTGGAAAACGCGAGCCCAAACACTTTGTGTTGAGGAAGTAATGGTGATATAGAGGAAACAGTGGGTGCGATCACTTATGAAAAACGGGGGTGGAAGGCATGGTAAGGAGTGGAATAATCCGAGGATTGATACTCAAAGATGTGAAGCTCATGATGTCTTCTCATATCTCGAGACATAGTGAACGAGGTTATATTACTTAGGTCAAGTTATGATCTCTCTCTTTTACTAGTGAGAAGTATGTACCTGACTATCTCGTGAATTCATCCGCGTTTCTAATATATCTTGCCGTAATGCATAGTGCGTGTTGTTCACACAAATCCCATTACAAGCAGAGGACGACCTTGTGTCTGGAAAATATCCCGGGAAACGCGAGAGAGATCGAGATGAGAAACAGAACGCGGGGATGGTGTCCTCTTTTGCTTCTCCTACGATCGAATTCACTAATCATGGCAGCCACGGAAAAGATGTTGCATATTTTACCATGGAAATAACAAGTGAAAACGGGTCATATAACTGCGGCATTTATAACACGCTGATCGCCGAATTATTAAAAATCTTAAAGCATTCTTCACATTCGCGGAATACCAATTAATTTCATAGGACATAATATTTTCCCCATTTTTGGCACTGTATCTAATAACAATGAGGCCAGAATGATTAATGAGAAATACGTGGGTGGTCTGAAAAGTTTCCCACCTAACAAATTTCAGAAAATTTCAGAAAAATGTCTTTTTTTCAGATCACCCTTGTATGCCTTTCGAGCGATTATCTTCTACTTTTCCTGCCTAGTTTCGGCAATTTAATCTTTTTCAACCTGCACAGTATCCACGAAGTAGAGTACAAATATTTTACGTCAAAACGGAGCTATCATTCCCTAAGCAAGTTCATGAAAACTTACATCTTACATTCTTATATCCGAGGATGACATTTGCGTAGAATGAGATCATTGCTGGAACCCGATCCAATGGATCCCATAAGTGAATTGACAAAAACCAAATATAATGATAGTCGTCTACCTAATACAAGTACCAACCTTTGATGAACATTAGAATGATCTCTTGAGCACTGACGATGGGAAATAGACATTGCTATCCAGTGAAAAAAGCATTTTGTTCTGGCAAACCGTAAATTCCTCATTATCTAAAATAGTTGTGCCATAATTTCGAAATTTCACCGTCCGATCGCACCAGCCTTTTCTTGATCGTCAAATTGTTGGCAATCATTTCTGGGAGGCCAGCAAAATTTGCGGTCATTCCACCAACAGCAGACATCAGACCTTCGTGGTTTTTCTTGGCGGTGCGATATCAACTATCAAAACAAGAAATGACCAAAAAAATACATCTTTAATTGTCCTAGAGCACACTGAAACTCCCAAAGGAACCGAATCTAATCTTACTTCTCTCGAAGTAAATTATAGGAAACCTCTATATCAGGATGTCGATTTAAAATTACATATTTTACCCGGTATTTTTCACGAAAACAATTTTTTTAGAATAACTAGACGAAAATATATACTACCTAAAAACTGTTGATGATAAAACAACATAAATTATTACCTCAGTAAACGCCGCAGTCTCCATAGTTGGGCACTCCATCGGTTTCAGTCGTTGCCTCTTCTACGGTTTAACATTTGCTTTGTTCGATTTGTGACGAAAGGAAAGTTTTGAAGTAAACGCCTTTTCTCAACTCTTTTTTCACGAAAACTTTCCCGAAACTCGTTTTTGTTTAGGTTTCACCAGACTTCAAGTTCTCGCTCACCGTTGATCATTGACAGGGCCGATATTATTTGTCGGGGATCGTTCGTGGTTGTCGATCCTTTAGACACGCTGTAAGAATCAGGTTGGCAGCTCGTTGAGTCGAGAAAAAATAGCCAGACTAAAACTATGTATTAGAAAGGTAGAGAAATTCCGAGTTTGTTTGTGGAAACGAGCGAATTGCAGGCCTCAAACTACGCAGGATGATTGCATTACCGGGATAAAACAAGAAAGGTAGACACCACCACTTTATGGATTCATGTCCTCGTTCCTCCCACGCACGATGGACAATGATAACGGAATAAAACCTTAGCATATCCCAATTCTACATTTTTGTGCAAAAATCAAAATTTAAAGATTTATTTGTGCACTGCTATTATTGAATGATCTAAATAGGCGTGTATGTGTGTGCTTGAACGTTTGTTTATATATATATGTAAGTATTTAATTTGGGTATTAGTTCACACATACAAGCGCACGTACCTATGTATATATTTGTGTATATATATGTATATATAATGTACACGGAAGCGAGATAGCGCTTGCGAACAAAAACACGAAGAAACTCACACGTTTTCCGAATTTTTGGTAGCCAAACTACCTTCAGTACACACATTCATGTATATATATATATATATACACACACACACACAGGGAAAGGAACTAGCCCCCCTACCCTGATGTGTGAATTTTACCCGCCGTCGGGCTTAGTACTGGGTGAACTCTTTGATCACCTACCTAACCGACCTTCGGGTGGAATACTGTGTTTATGGTTATATATATATATATATATATATATATATATATATATACACATTCAAACACGAAATACCGCCATATGGCGAATAAATATTCATTCACATTGAAATAGAGATAAGGAAAATGGTAAAGGAACGTCCTTTATATGTGTTCCTTTACCATTTTCCTTATCTCTATTTCAATGTGAATGAATATATATATATATATATATTTATGCAGAAGCACTTACGAGAGCAATATATCTTTTTGATGGCACATTAGAACACAGCAAAATTAATAAAAAACACGTAAAAACACACATTTCAGAAAGCTTAAATTTTCTGAAATGAAAGTGCCCTTTTACGTGTTCTTTTTTTATTTTATTGCGTTCTATTGTACCATCAAAAATATGCCCTAACAACCTACGCCACTCGCCTTTAAGTCTTGCGGAGTATTATGTTGATGTATGTTCAGGTAATGAGGTATTAAAACGCTTCCTTCCGTGTGGTTCATTTATTTCCGAATAGACTTGAGAGCTTATAAGCTATCCGTTTATATAAATTATGAGCTTGATGTTTCAAGTTTTCCTTTGTTCGGGAACGAAATTGCGATGTATCCGTTCGATGTTGAATCGATTCAGAGCCCTCTGTCTCGAATGTGAATGAGCCTAAAAAACGTGTAATGGTCGGGACAGAGAGCCTCTATCGTAGGGGACACGAGAAGGAGAGAAATTTGCACCTCAAGTGTAGCCAAGAGGGATTGTAAAGATAATTCTCGATCGGCAGGTATCGAGTCAATAGCTGACGTATTTCTAACATGTAACTACTGATCTTCTACTCCTAGACTATGGCAAACGGATTACAATCAATGCTTGATGAAAATCATTTAGAACTATGTACTTTTATCTTAATCTTGTTTATTGCAGATTTCACAGTTGCAGTTCAGTTTATCAGTTTATTGCAGTTCAGATATGCTTTTCGGAATGGACCGAGTATCGCACAAAGTTTCGCCAAATCGGTCACAAAATTGGACTATTTTTCGCAGAAAATATCCTTTCGCCTGGCGAAATTTTTCAACACGTTTCCCTTGTCGTTTGACTAACGAACCATTTGCTGGCGTCCGTATACTAAGCGAGCTCAGCGACGGCTTGTGGATGTGGCGTCCACGTGCGTCCACGGCGATGTCTCCACCCGTCAAACATACGGGGGATCCGGAATCGTGGTTACTTCATGGGCTGCAGCGGAACCGCGGTGCTGTCGGGTGGCGCAAGGGCGGCGTTCCCTCCGTCCGAAGCACGGGAGCACTTTCTCGCTGGTGCACCTTCGAGTGCACCCGTCTTCCGTGTGCCCCCTCGAGCTCCGCGGTGACGGCAGGAGAGCTTTCTTCTTTCCGGGCAGCGGAAGAAATGAACATAGTATTTCGGTTCAACAGTTTAGTTTGAAAAATTTGTTCAACCCATATTCTCCGATCGTCATCTTCGGCCTGTTCGATGTGTGTGAAAGCGGAGATTATTTGGCGCGAGGAACTAATCTTGCGAAAATTACTCATTTGCGACGGTAATAAGGAGGGTTAGCTGCTTCACCTCTGCCAACTTGGATTTTCAATTAGACATTAGGCATTAGGCATCCAAGAAATATCAAAGATTAGCTTTGGCTATTGGAATAAAAAGGAATCAATCACATGGAATCGAATCCGGAGACTCACCCGAGTGTAGCTACACGTACGTACGTTCTATCCACTAAACCACCGTGCCCCCATTAAAACGTTTTAGGGGGCCTATAAAAGTGCTAGAGAATGTTTTCTACTCATTTCGGAAAGGAAGCCGGCGTAGAAATGTCGAGCGAGGAATGATTTTAACCGTTGGGATGATGCGCTCGATATATTTCGTTTGTTTCGGCTTGGCTTGCTCTCGGCGAGGATGACGAAACGGCACGTCTAAAGCGTGGGCGAGTGCTGTCGCACTGACCGTCGCATCTCCATTTGGTAGTAATGTTTCCCAAAAATGAAAGATTCATGAAAAGAAATACCAAATCTACCCATAGAAATGAAATGGGAGAAAAGGCTAAAAATAATTTTGAAAACCGACTTTTTTTCAATTTCAATTTCGCCTGCGTTATCTCTTCGCGCGGCTTGTGGGATGAAATTTAGTAATCAATATATTTGTGATTCAATTGATATAATAAATTAATTTGTACATTTCATTATTCTACTGGAGAGGCTACTCATTCATCTCATTATTCGAATTGCAACATGAAACTTACAACCCAGAAGTTAAATGCTTGCCTTAAATAGCCCTCAGCCTTTGTGATTCTTTGTTAATTTGCCTCTAACATTGTTGAAATCTTTAACTCATGATACTATATTTCATTTGACACAACATTGTATCAGATATTTTTTTGGGTTTCAATCGTGCAATTTGAATGATTTGTCGAAAATGCTTTACTTGAGGGTGTTTAGGTTTGATTAGTGTTATCCTGGTTGTCACAGGGGCAAGTGGAATTTTCTAATAAGGGAGCAGCTGGAGATCTACCTCCACCACCACCGCAGCCTGGTGCAGAGTCTTCACCTCCTGCACCACACTCACCAGCCACTGCTGTCCATCGGCAAACTGCCAAGCGCGCCACCACTTTGCGGTCACAATTTGGTGAGTGGTCGTAATGTATATGAGATCATGGAAACGAAATTAATTTGGAATGAAATAACAGAGAAACTCTGTACCTATGTAACACATTGCTGGGCTAAGTTTCCTCATCATTGTGGTAAACGTCTCAAATTTATGTTTCTGAACCTGGAATAATCTAAAAAAACTGAATTTCACTAAAAGCATTGCTCTCAATATTTTTCCCATTTTTTATTTTTATTTGCGAGTTTTTAAGTTTTTTAGTGTGCCATTCTTTGATTTTAGGTGCGTATCAATTTTCTCGCACGTTAAGCGATCCAAGATGCTGTTTTTGGTTTTCTTCTAGATAGGATTTTTTAAATTTTCACATTAACTTATTTGAAACCCATTGACTGATCATGGTATGTAAATTTTAACATTGGGTTGCATTAGTTTAAAAATGTCGAAGGAAATATGATGGGAAGGGTTTGAAATAAATGAAGCCCAAGAAAAAGACAGTGGTTTATCATTCGTGTGAGAAAGGAAAATATACGACGAACCTGGGATTATAAATCTTGTATTAAGATGCATGTGCTCAGAAGTACGAGGATGTTTAATATCGACCCAAAATTTTTAATTATGATAATTATTCCTTATTCATTTGATGTATTTTTTCTTATTGATTTCTCAATCATTTCCGGTTTATCTAGTGAAACGTGACATCTTCCTGTACATAAACGTCAACCCCACCCCCTCAGGAGCCACGTTTACCTGGAAAAACATGTATCAACAGAAAAATCAAGATGCAGAAGTAGTACCTTATCGCATAAACGGAAACCTTAATTTTTTATCTCGTTTGATTATGAAATGGATCACTCTGTAATTTTTATGACATTCACGGAGAAGAAGGATGTGACAACTTTAATTGTCAAACGCTGAGTAGGCAGTAGATTTTTGTAGTTAGATTTTTGAATGTCCGAAGTTATCTCGGATATTACAACATTTTTCTGTAATTAGAATAATTGAATAAGTCAAGTTTGCGGGGTTGAATTCACTTCCCTGGGGTGACATGAAATTTCGTTAGTATTTTACTCTCAATTGAGTGAAATCAGGTGAGCACCGTTTGAGGAAATTCCTAATGGCGCCGTTTCAATTCGAAAGATGAAGGGTAAACCCCCATGCCCGCGCGACCCACCGGGAGACGAGCACTCTATTCATTTAGGAGAAAGTAATCATAAGTGACGACGATAACTACTTTATGTTTCGCGCTGTATATTTTTGGCTCGACACTACGGCCTTCAAACGTTTCGCCACTTATCAGCCTCACCAGTCGAAAATAAACTTTGCTTCGCACGCATTTCGATCTCTCGATTTCGTTCGAACTGACGCTCGAGAGCGTGCGGGTTGAATCAAAAGGGCATTTCGATTCGAGATTCGATCCGGAACGAACAAAAATCAGCGGCGCGTGCGCACGTTATATTCCGAGGGAGGGATGGGCGTGGAATGTGGGGTAGGGATCGCGACTCGATTTGAGGGTGGCGCGTCGACCCGATGCGCCCTTGGCTCTGCTTTGGTGCCTCCAGCTGACCGGCGGAACCGTTGCAAGGAGGCGGGGGGAGGGATCCGCTGGTCGGGCGGCCTCCTCGGCGCCGCGCGAGGGCCGCTCTCCTCTTCTCGTGAGGTTGATGGCCTACTGCTCGACAGAGCGTACCCCCTCCTCCGTGACTGGGTTATATACCCCGGCGACGTGCTTCCGAAGGGCATTCCTTCTTCCTCCTTCCCCTGTCGTCGAAAGTCTCCACTGCTGGGAATCTGGCAAGCCGAATGGTGGAGAAGCAACAACAACCTTGGGTCCATATGCGAGTCATCCTTGCCGATCGCTTCATTCAGTTATGTTGTTGACCTTAAAGCTGTCTTTGATTCGATGGCTAGGCGACGTGAAATCAAACCTCTTAGCGTATATATGCAAATGATTAAGTGATTTACATTGTAGTGAACATACACACAGTAATCTACCCCTAAGATAGGTTGGGTAGGTGATGATAGAGTTCACCCAGTACTAAGCCCGACGGCCAGTTCCTTTTCCTGTGCCGGTAATGGTTTCCCAGGAAGAACTGGTACCCGAAAATCTCGCTCGAAATTTCAACGCTCTACCCCTGGGCTACCGCGACCCACATTAGAGCGACAGTGTCACTAAAATGGCAGTTAATTAATATTTCTTGCAGATGAAGGCGTTCTCATGACGCGCCAAAATAGAGCAAACGAACGTATACTGTAGGGAAGTTCCCGGTATTGAATACGGGTGATGACTGCGATCGGCCCATACATAAAAGCAAGCTGAGTTATGATCTTTGCACCAGATCTTCCTGCTAGTACGCGAGGCGCGTATTGAAAATACCTCCCCCCGTTTACTACGTTTCCAATACGTGCATTTCCACCACTTATTGGACTACAACCTGCTGACTGATGGCTTCCATCAATCATGCTGTTGTGGAGTAATTTATTGAGCTCTGATGAAGACGGCCCTGCCGTCGAAACATACAAACTACATATATGAGTGCCCTTTATTTGTGTTTCTGTGTTTAAATATCTTAATCAATGTTTATATATGTGTATATATATATAAACGTGGAATGTGGGTTGCGGTAATTCAGGGGTAAAACGTCGGACAACTGACCGGACGGTCCGGGTTCGATTCCCGGGCAAACCTATCTGGGCACCTGCAGCTACACACAAACTTTGTGATTTTTCGGGTACCAGATCTTCCTGGGAAACCATAACCAGCACAGGGAAAGGAACTGCCCCCCCTACCCTGATGTGTGAATTTAGGGTTTTCCCAGTTCTAAACCCGTATAGGGTTTAGTACTGGGTGAACTCTATCATCACCTACCATACCAACCTTCGCGTTGATTACTGTGTTTATATAATATATGTATGTATGTATGTATATAAATATATACGTATGTATTTATATCTATATGAATGTGACGAAGACAAAAAACGTATGTAAGGATGAACTAGTATGGAGAAAATTAGCGAAAGGGTCCTGGTGTTTTGAAGTGACTGAAAACGGAACCTTTTTTTTGACCTTGCCTACCTCGAAATGGAACGGAGAGTGAAGAGTACGTATGATATTCGATTTCCAATTCCTTTATCTTCAAAAGCCTCTTGTCAATCTAACACTTTCTTTTTTCCTGATTCGGGAGACGTGCCTTCCACCTTCTCGAACGAGGGAGAGCCTTAGCACGTCGATGGCAGAGAGGCCGTCGGGGGAAGGTGCTGAAAATTCTGGGCGTGATATCGGTGGTGTCGAAAGATCAAGAGTGACGATTGTGATATTGCAACGCGTGGGTGTTGCAAGTGAATCGGAGGCTTGGGAGGAGGGCCGTGATTCGAAGTCCTTGAAGAGTATTCCTGGTTGCGACCATTAAAGCTGGACTCGGAAGGCCTCCATATTACCACGACATGGGACATTAAAATGGCGACGAGTACTAATTCACATTGATGCCTCAACGAATGTCACGTAAGGGCAATCGTCGTTCATGCAACGAGACACACGATACCGCGAAGGATGCGCTTAATGACCTCCGCCACTAATTCACCAGCTGGTTCGTTTCTCATTTTCACGTATTTTAAGTCACCAGCGGCCGAAAAATACACTCTTTAAGTGTCAACTCACTTAATGAATGCACACATCAAATTATGTCCAGGATCGTGTCTGCGATGCAACGATTGGGAGTTAACGGAAAAGGATTGGGATTGCTTCTAGCATTCTGGGATGGGTCCGGTCAGTGCTGGTGAACTTTCTGAATAACTCAACCGTTTCATATAAATCCAGCTACCAACATTTTTCAAGTGTAAGTATAAATGAATATTCATTTGGTATTTATTACTGAAATATCGAAATTTTACGTATGTAGATTATGAACACTAAAAAATATGATACTACACTAAAAATTGAGCTTATACCTAATTATATTTATTCTACAATGATGTAACTAGCGATCTTGAAAACTTTAAGTCTCCTCTTCCTATTCTTATAAGCAGCTGATGATAAGACAGTGAAGAGTTTCGGTATTACCTGAAAATAGCACCTGTGGTCAAAATCTTCCGAGGAAGTCTCCAGGCGACACCTTGTTCCTTGGGTTGATATAATACTTTACGGAAATGAGCTGTGTCACGTCCGACCCAGATCGGGGTTATGCGTTTGGGAGGCCCGACCAATTTCAGTTTCACATTGACACTTTCGATCTTCGATGGACGTACCCGATACTGCCGTCCCTGAGCAAATTAGCCGTAATTGACGGTGACGGGCGGCGACTTGCTGTTACGTTCCACCCCAACGGGGAGCAAACGGTGCGAGCGAGACTCTTTCGACTCCCCGCGCGAAAGGGAGGGATGATTCGGCGATGAGGAAACCTTGGTGGGCTAATGTGTTCCAGCTCAGATGGAGAGCGTTCACTTGTGAATCATCTCCGGGAGTCGAACTAATTAGATTCACAGGTATGCCGTTGTCGCTAATTATGAGCGTCGATCATTAAAGGCGTCCATTGTTCGAGGAGTGTTTCAAATCTGACCAAGGGATCAGTCGAATTTCGGAGCAATTATAAAAACGGGTCCGCGAAAGTCACGTGAAAATCGCACCTCGGGCAACACTCCCGGCTCCGTATAGAAATTCGATTTCGGAACAATTCCCCGGGATTGGCGAGTCCTCCGAAAGAGTGCCCGGCGGGCTAATTGGGGCGCGCGCTCCCCGCTTCGGGTCCCCCCCACCCCCTTCCCCGTCTCGCTCGGTTTCTGTGCCCTCGGTGTTTCCTCCGTGGGGTCCGTCGCGTCCGAGGCCGATTCCTTTTCGAAAACGACGTCTTGAAAACGAGCACCACTTTCCCCGCGACCGCCGTACGGCCGTGCCCGTGACATTTTTGGGAGGCGTCGATGTGAAACGCAAACCGTCCGGAATGGTCTGACGAAGTCGTCACGTGCGAAACGACGGCTTCGTGATCGCCTTTGGTTCGCCCGTTGCCGAACCATCGCGAATGTATTTCATGCAGTGTGAAATACTCGTACGCTCAAATTTATTAATCAAAACGGCTGGAGCGAAAGTTATCTCTAGAAGGGGAATTCCTCTTCCATGGCCGTCCTTAACAATCGTCCATGCAGGATGGTGTGCAATACATTTCAACCATTCTGAAATTCTAAAGCGGCAATTAAAAGTTACGTAGTTCATTCGGCAGCATTTTAGGCACCCTATGGATTAGTAAGAAGGGTTAGGAGTGACGCACGTTGAAATCTTTTCCATTCTTACAAAAAATGAGAGTCCTAATGTTGTTGGTGCAGTATATTGTTTAGTGAGTTACTACTCGCGAAGGTTATTTTTAGCCTAAAATGACCCGATTTCAATCATGTTGGATGGTCCTCCAGAGTGCGTCCTTGCGACGTGGTAAATTCCTGTTTTTGGTAGGTTGTGATTCCAGTGATAGTTCAGGTTAGATAGTTGAAATCGCCAACGACCCACTCATTGAGCCTCACCTTCACTTCCTTTCCCATTACGCAGAAAAAGTGGTTTTTAAACCAATCCGATATTAGTCCGAAGTTAAAATGAAGAATGATTGGTGAAGTGACAATTAGAGTAATATTTTTTTCCCTGAATTCTCATTATCTGTAAAAGCCTTCAATATGTCATAAGTGTTAAAGTTATAAATAACTTTTATTGAAAGTAAGAACGAAGAGGTAAATGGAGGGATATTTCCTTTTTTTCAGTGCTGCCTGCCATTTATCGTAAAGTTTTGGAACCCATATTAAACGCAGCTTGTTCGTTTGGGGAAGTCAGGACATCCCACATTTGCCCACGGTATTCTGCCTTCCACGTCCCAGTGATACGTCCACTTCACCGCCGCCTCGTTACTTGCTACCGTAACATATAGATGGCATTGAACTGTAGCAGTTGCCCTTCTTGACCTAGGCTTGACGCTTTTATAAGAACGAAACTGCAAGATGTGTCCATAATTGGCACTAAGGTGCCCGAGTAGATGTGTATCAACTTACAGATGACAGTTTTCAAGACAAATCCAAGTTACGGATGTATCAAGATAAGAAGCGAATCAGAGGGAAACGAAAGATAAGAAAAGTTTTGTTGTCTCGACTTTTCTTCGAATGAATTATCATCATCATCTTTCTTGCCTTAAAACGAGGAGTAGTCAAGTATGTCGAAAATTTACATTTAATCTGGTCCTTTAATAATCATGTACGAGTCTTACTTCATTATATCTTAATCGGATATGGGCGGCCCTCTCTCAATCACAAGTGAGGAGTCCAAGACGCATAGAGTCAATTTTATCCTTTACATTTGGCCGGAGGAAAAGTCTGCCAACAGCTGGCGAAACAAACCTGGCATTAAGGGACCACTTAATTAAGGCGTGCGTATGTGGAGCGTGCTCTCGTTCGTTAGTGTGGCGTGAAAGATAAAGATTACAGCTACAGAGAATACTGTACTGGAAACAAAGTGAATGTGGGGGGTCCGTGTGGTGCGGTGGCTAGCGTGCTGGCTTCCCACCCAGAGATACCGGGTTCGAATCCTGAAGACAGTAGAACTTGTTATTTGATATCCCAATCCCGAGTTGAGATGCATTATGGAGAGCAAGTTTAAGTGAGTACGCCGTCCGTCGGATGGGACGTTAAACTGCGGACTCCTTGGCACCTTTCGTTACGAGTGGACTGATTCCGACGCCGGGTTTCCACCCTTCCTCCATTCCCATCAATTCCTAATGACGAAAATGACCTCAGCTGACGGTCACCTCCCTTGAATCTACCAATACCACAAAGTGAATGCCATATTTCGAAATATTGAAAGAAATAAAATGGAAGAAGCATTCACCAATGAAGAAAAACAATTGTTTTAACCGATGAGAAATACAAGAAGCGACAAAATTCTTGGAACACTTTCAGTGTGATAAAATCTCTTTAAGACAATCGCAGGTTGAATAATGGTTGGGAAGAACCACAGAGGGAAGCAAAAAATGGAATTTCTCAGGCAAATAATGAGTGATACAATGCTATAAAATGAAAAAGGGACGTAGTCACTGGCCGAGAGAGCAGAGAGGAGAAAGGAGTAACTCAAACCTCTGGTTGATAGGTGCCGATGATGCTGCTGTTGTATGAAAGCATTTAAAATACAGGGTTCGTCCGGAAGATAAGTGTACTGAGCTCAGGAAAAAAAATTATTACACTTTTACATATCTTAAGCTAATAATCCACAAAATAGGACCCTTGTGAGTCGATACACTTGTTCCAGCGGTTTTCCCATTCCTGGAACGCTCCCGCGAAGGCATCATCGGGAACCTCTCGAAGACACGTCGTCACGGCCTCTTTGACGGCGTCCAAAGTCCCGTATCGCGTTCCTTTTAAACTCCTCTTTATCTTCGGGAACAGAAACGTTCTCTAAAAAATGTGGATCATTTTTGTAGTGATCCGCAAGTTGTGTCGCGATTTCCAAACGATTGAGTCTTTGATCATCACTGAGCACTTTCGGCATCAACTTTGCACAAATTTTTCGCATCTGTAATTGGTCCCTAATAATCTCGTGCGCTATTGTTTTTGGCACATTACACTGCTCTGCAATCATCCGAACACTAAGACGACGATCAGAGTTCGGTAAATCGCGAACTTTTTGCACATTTTCGTCGGTGAGTGTCGTTGATGGACGTCCAGGCCGTGGTTCATCGTCGACCTCTTCTCTGCCCTCCACGAACATCTTGTGCCACCGAAAGATCATGTTTCTGGACATGGCTGACTCCCCGTAAGCCTGGTTAATCATACCGACAGTTTCGGTAGACGATTTCCCAAGCTTTACCGCAAATTTGATGGAATAACGCTGCTCCAAAAACTTCGGCATCGCGTTCCGTGACGTGGGTCGAGCGTGGAGGTTCGTGTTAACAGAGCTCCTCACTACACCACAGCTCAGAGCCGACTGCCTTTTTCAGCGTCGCTTGCCAACATACCCCCCTCCAATCGCAGCCCGTCAGAGCGGTGCTGGGCGCACCTGGAGCGGCGGGAAAAAATCAGTACACTTATTTTCCGGACGAACCCTGTACTTCAGCTGTCCTTAGTCACCTACCGGTCGCGTTCCTGCCAAATGCCAATAAAATACTCGGCAGGTAAACCCTTAAATACTCGCCAGAGTATGTTTACAGATACTGTATTTTTTTGCAAAGAATGCTTGTATATATTGCGTATATTCACTTCTGAATTTCTGCGGATGTCACGTCTCTTGTACGATCCCATAACTTCAAACATTAAAACTCTTTTACCGTTCGCTAAATTCGTACTTTTATCTTAAAGACATTAGAAGCGGGTGCTTAAAAACTTTATAAGATGGTGGGCATAAGAAATTGAATGGCTAAGTATGGGTTTTTCTTTTAAGTTTTGTTTGAAAAACATTTCTGCCGAGGGATAACGTAAACCCATACTATTTGGATGCATTTGCTGCGCTTTCGCCTCTCTAAAATTCAGGAGAATTCCAAAAATTGTACAAGAGCATGGAAACCCATAAACTTCATCCTCCTACACTAGAATAACACTTTTTGATGACGATAGACTAACTTGTAAATCTATACATTTAGTTTCCATGGGATCTTAATCATTGAATCACATAATTATAGACAAAATCCTAATATTGTAAAATAATAGCTCATTCATGCAATTCTTTAGCCAGTGAAGTTTAATGATCCTTTTCTGATGATTTCTCTTGTAAATCTGAAATGTCGTATCGTAGTATATTTTCTTCTCCGATACCTTCATTAACTCAAAGAGTACGCGCATTCTGCTACCTGACACACCAAACTGTAGTACTGATTCGCCCTAAACAAGCACTCGCTTTCGGAGCCCGCAAGATGAGGCACACATGCAGCAGGTAGGCGAACGCACTTGTGCGGGACAACGCATCGTGGGGAGGCACCACGCGCGTGTTGATTTACTGTGCAGCGTGCGTCTCGTTGGTCTGCTCCGATTAGCTCCCGCGCTTTCTTTCATTTGGAGAGCATGCGAGGGGGATTTCTCCCGCCGCGGCCCCCCCGGAGGGGGGGGAGGGGGCTCTCCTCTTGGCCACTGACGAATCAGAGCGTGGGCATCACCATAACTCACCAGTGGCGATCGCCGGGGGCACTCGAGGATTTCTCCCAAAGCAGTCACTCGGCACATCGCTCTCAATCTCCCGCATGACCCCGGTGAACCAATCGAGATTGGTGCGCGGGATAAAGGAGGGATTGCATCCACCCTGCAAGTCTCGTTTCGAGAAATTTCTCGAAAAGAAAATCCACTTGTGCTTTGAGAGCGGAGGTCACTGGCATGTAAGCAGTCGCAATATCGCAAATAAACAGTAAAAGTATCCATCGACCACTCGCATGACGGAATAGACCTATAGTGAAGGTGTCCAGAGAAAATAGCATGGGTAAAATAATGAGATAACAAAGAGGAGGTAATTGGTGACGAGTAAACCCAAGGGGGAATGATTAATAAACCCTTAAAATGGAGCGTTGTGTTTTGAGGCTCGGAAACGTGGTCTTGTTTGTATTGGCGTGGACTTGAGATGTGGTCATCGTGAATGCCAGGGAAAATAAGAGTTGTGAAAAGGAATGCAGATGAAAAAGGGTAATTTTGTTTTTAAGGAAAAGGTGGATAGAGATAATGAATGACGCAGGAGCGTCGAAACCCGTGATATGCCGGAGGAGGGGAATTAGAGAGGTATAGGGAAGAATAAAATGAAAACTGAAGACTCTAAGAAGCGAGGCAGGAGAAATGAAGAGAAGAAAAAGGAAATTATTAAAGATATTAGTAGATAGTTTCTACGTTTAAAAGCTAGCGAATCGGCATAATCTCGCGATTCTTCATTTATTTCAATTCAATATGATCTACTTCATTCAAAATTTTCTATCCAAGGTGATTCTCGTGGTTTTATAATTTCTGCAAAATTCGCCATCTTTTCGTCTTGCCACATGTGCGTCTTTGCGGTTTCCCTCTGCATTGTTGAGGTGACTGCCCACAGAATACAGGGTCCAGACTCTCCATTAATGGCAAGCCCAAGTAATGGCTGTCACCTTCTTATCACTACATCACGATTTGTACGCCTAAAATACTGGAAATAACCGTATGATTTTCTTACGGAAGCAAGAGAGACGCTTGTGACAAAGGCATCCGACATGTTCATAACGCAGAGATTTAAAATTTTTTGAAGCAATCATCCATCCGTTCTCTTTTAGAAGTTTCAAGTCAATACTCACTGAGCGCCTCGATCGCAGCTTCATCGAGACAGATTGGTTTGTTAGAACTACGGAAAATAAATGTTGGCAATTGCATCAAAACCGAAACGGTCTGTTATTAAAATGCAAATAGCATTTATAAAAATGAGTTTGCTTGCATGTCACAGGCACTTTGGAGCATCGTAAATTTTAATGTTTCCTCATCTATGAGTGAGCAGAATAGAATGAAATAAGCATTGTGCATATCACAAACGTTAATTATTTATTCCCCATAGCAATTCCGAAAACAAGGCTTTCCTTTCTTGTAATTCGTAAAGCTGTCCATTTATGCATTCGCTTTCACTTCCAACTTGATCGCCCAATGCCAAAGTGCCCTAAAAATTCTAAAATCAATTCTCCCAGCACGCCAGTCGTGAGCGCTCGTGCTTTTCTATGGCTTGGAAGTGGTTTTTCGGACATTTCGTCTGGTTTCACGCGTCACGGTGCCCTAAAAAAATGATTAACCGGGATTTTTTCGACAAAAAAGTCTATGCTCCGGGGTGTAGGGAGCTTGCTCGCCTTGAAGGGCCTCTCTCTTCTTGAGTGTCAATACGAAATCAACCAACATGAGCAGATTTTAATTCCCTGAAATGTTCGCGAACAACGCCGGCTTCACACTATTCCCCTGCACTCATGGTGAGAGTTTTTCCAAATGGAACTCAGCAAAGTCCCATTAAAAATGGAAAAGTATGTCATTACAACGCGTTATACGCTCTAGCATCTTCAATAATTACGTTTATTTCCGTAGAGTGGTTTTTGAAACGTATTTTCCGAAAGTAGATTTAATGAAGCTTCGAATTCCGTCGGTGATAGGCTTGTGTTCGTCCCTTAATGTGGAATTACTCTTGTCAAGGCGCCATTGGAGGTGGTCACTGATGGTCATATGCAAGGAAATAAAGAGCGAATGCACTCGTTGCCCCTAGTTGCGGTCGTCTAGACGCGAACGAGGCAATGCAGCATCGATTCATGTGGAAATAGGACCTGAATGAATTGAAATCTGCTCATTGCGCGGGGCACAATCTGCAACGGCATTTTCTGTTGTGGAACAGATTTAGATGTAGACAGACCGCACGTTCGAATCTCCATAGAAAGGTGACGAGCCGGGGCATTTATATCGAATATCCAACAAACTATGCGGTAGAAATTATTTCCATGTCCGCGGAAGTCACTCTCTCGTTTGAGACTTCATTTCGGTCAAGATTGCTGATTAATTATCCCTGGGACGGGATGCCTCTTTGTCATGAGAGGCTGGGGAGGGACTGGAGTGGTAAATATCGTCTGGTCTAACTCCAGAGCATCGGCCCGGCAAGTCGGAAGATCCGCGGTCAAGGAAATATATTATTGCACTTGTAATCTGTTCGGTTCCGCCTTCCCAACCTCTCCTGTGTTCGTCCTTTATACGTATATCTATCCCTTTTTTCTTATATCTATTTTCAAGTGAATGAATAAATAAAAAAATATATATATATTTTTTTTCTCGAAATAAAACGCTCTTCGGCGCACAAATAAAAACACTGATATAGATTTTTAAAACATGGAAACACAAAGAAAGGACACTCACATATGCAGTTTTGACGTTGCGACGGCACGGCCGTCATTATCTGTATATTATATATATACACAAACACACACAGATGTATGTATAGATATACACACACACACATGCGTACATAAGGGCGGCGCATATATATGAGTGAAAATTAGTCCGACCGATCTAGAACACTTTGAAAGCGAAGAAACTGACGTAGCCGAACTGACGCAGGAACGAGGGTGTGGCTGGGAGTGGGCCCCACGTCCCGGCGTCGGGGAGGACGCTACCGGCGAAGGACGGAACGAGGGAAACGGAAATGAATAAATTGCGTCCCCACCCCCTCACTCGCCCGATTTCGCGATCGTTTTCCTCGTCCTCCGGGCCACCGCCCCCCCCCCTTTGCTCTTCCCCCTCGCCCCCCCCCACACTCCTCTCTCCAATCCTCCCCCCTTTCATGCGCGCGTTGCACTCGGACAAGCGAAAGTGGACGCCCGTCATTGCGGGGCGGAGGGAGTGGGAGGCCTCGCTGGCAGTTTTGGATGCTGGGCGAATGTGAATTCATCTGACGACGAGACACAACTAATTTTCAACGACGTAAATTAAAGTACAGCAAAATTTAGCGATTTATTATTTGGCTTTCTTCCCAGACCACAGTTAAGGACATTATTTTTTGGAGAGATTTTTTGAAAGGCTAATATTTTTTTTAGAGGTGACTGTCCATGTATTCTTTGTGAAATTATACAAAACTCCAATTGTCTGCCTTAAAAGTTAAAAAAAAATACAAATGTACTGCGTCAAATCTATGAAGAAGCTGAACAATGGCAGGTTCCAAAAAGGAAATTTCTTTTCTTGTGGTAAATACTTGAACAAATTTTTATCTGGCTTAATCCAGTTGAGTCCAGTGAAACCTATCAGTACATTAATGAATATGTACAAATTTAACTCTTGTCTATGTGAAGCAGCAATTGGGGGTCTTTCTTACGTAATTTCCATTTGTAGATTCGGAAATCATTACTCTCGCTTCGATGATTTCTTGGAATTGCTAAATTCATAAAGGCGTTCTTGAAAAGTGCCTTGAAATGACGGACTTCGCCTTGAGGATGTAAGATCCACGTCGCCTTCAAGGAATGCATTTGAATTAAAGGCATGGCGGGCATATTCCTAATTTGTCGGAGTCTTATGTAGTGTACACCTTGATTTGTATTCCTTAATAACGCTCATCATTCCAAAAGTATTTGCTCAACGCGTGTACAACGCATACATGTCACGCCATGTTTCCTTTGCTCATCTTACCTCTTTAAATATATACTTCATGCCTACTCGCCGATATACCTGTAAGATTTAGTGTGGCACATCTGAAAGCTCCTTCCCTCTGTCCCCCAGTATCAAGAAATGTTGTGCTTCTGAAGACAAAATTCTTCCCTCCAATATGTGCGGTTGTGTCGCACGGGCAGGAACACTTCCTACCTCTTCCCTTTGAGTTCTGGAGACAGTAATCAAAGTGGCGACATTTGTTTTATTTTCGTAAGAGAATTTCAATGTTCAATAGAACATTACATAATGTTTACGCAGACAGATTAAACTCAAGATAACAAAACAAGGTGGGGCCGTGGGCATTAATGAAGATAATGGAAGTGCCATTTATTATGCCGTGATTATGGATATATTAAAAATGCTTAAATACGAATAATACCATAACACGAATAAAAGATGAGTTAGACATCAAAATAAGAAGTGTAGATGCAGCAGTTGACACGTTTAGATTGTATTTTGGACTAAAATCGCCGTAGCGGTGAATTTATTGCAGAATATAGAGGTGAACTGTAAGGTTGACTATGTTATATACGTGACTTAAAACTTCACAGATAAGGTTTCCGGGTAGTTAATTTGGATAGGAAGTCACTACGAGTGGGAGTACTATGTACTGTGAGTGGAAGTAAGAAATTTGTTCATTACTACGCGCGTTTTGTATCGTTTAAGCTGAGGAAATTTCAGAAATAGTGAGACAGATTGGGGATGAAATCGATCATAAGTAAAACGATTTAAAGATTTGAAACGATAAAAAGATCTCTTCTTGCAGCGTATTTGATAAAAAACTGAAATAGCGAAGTAAAAGGATTACGAGGAGGATTTTGCGTGTTATCCTCGCTCAGGGGCTACGATAATATTCTCACTATCGTTTAAATTGCAGTGTATACATTGCCGAAACATTCACTCTCTACATGCAAACGGTAATTGATGCCTAGGACTTAAAATAAAGATGTCATGATAAGTACACTTAACGTGTTAAAGAGATGGAACGCTGCCAGGTTCAATCACCCTAGTGTTAGGCAAAATTAGGGAAAGAATTGAAGTCGTCGCGATAATTTCACAGAAGTCATAAAAAGTGGGTGAAGGAGAATTCGTGGGGATATCGAAGGTCGTATTAGGGGAGACAATGACAGGTAAGCGTAGAAGAAGGGAGGATAATAACAGGCATTTTGTACGTACGACGCGAAGGATGGTTGCTAAAGTGTGGGGTCCCGGAAAAGAAAAGAGTGCATCTTCATGTTGTTTAGAATTTCTTGGAATGTCCGCATCGTTGTCTAATAAAATTTTCTGGGATGGTCTAAAATATGTTCCTCTCCCGCACTACGTCTGGAATCCATAACCTCTGGCTCCTTTTTGAATAGACCGTGGATAGGCGAGACATTTTTGGCCGAAGTCTATCGTCTAATTGCAAAACAACCTCGACCACTGTGATATTCCTACAGCGTACAGCTTTGCACAGCCGTGCTATTTGGGTTACGTGGCAATTTCCCAAATTTCTCTGAATGTTATTGTTATTACTACTGCATTGATATTTTTACTATTATCATTATGTTTTCATAACAAATAATTTTCATAAAGCTGGAGGGCGGGAGATTATTTGGAAAGTGTTAGATTGGACTCGGCCAGAATTTGATTCATAAATGTTGGCGGCCGGGACGAGTGAGTCGTCATTGCCTTTTCCAATTGACGGCCGACATTGCGCTCCCCATCTCGCGCGGGAGAGGAGTGAATCATCCAGTTCATGCAATTTCGCCTCGGGGGACGGGGGGGGGTCGGGTGGATCCGCATGACAAAGGAGCTCCAATTTTGCCTTTCGGTGGGGACATGGAGGGAAGGCCATCGGCTCACTCCCCAGCACCGCGAGGAACTGATAGTAAAGGGCGAGGAGGTATTCATGTGTCTACGGTCATGGAAAGGATCCCAAACAAACGCAAAAGACGAAAAACTCCAGATACGTCTTCTTCAAATTAGATTAAGCGTCGGAAAACCAATCGAGGTTGTTCCATGGCATTTCATATATTAAAATCTAAGTGCACAAAAACCAAGGTACACGAATTTCACGGTGTCGAGCCTCACTTTGTAGAAAGTTTTTGTAATAGAATTAAACCTTTGTTTTCGAAATAATTATGTCATTAAACACGATTCGGATTTTGTTGTATTTTGATAGAGTCCGGGTCCAGCTCTACAATGATAAGGTGCAGTCTTTCAGTTTTGATGGTGTACGCAAAATTGGCTTCTGTTTAAAATATGCATAATTTGTACACTCTGTGGAGAGTATTGCTGTGACTAAATGTTCTCCTAAAAATCTGTTTTGAACATTCCTTTGAGCTTACCTATGCTATACGATTTTCGTGCTATACTTGGTCAAACATGATCAGACTGTTTTGTACTATGGACGAGAATCGTGAAAAGCCGTTGATGTACCGCGGAATCAGATATATGAGTCTTTCTATATCGCTTAAAGAATTATAGAAATCGAAAATTAAGTCTCGTTCCAGTCCTATAAAATAAAAATATAAATTTCGCATTATTTAACAAAAATGTACGATAAATGCGAATTGCATTACTCGCTGTTGATTATCGATGTCGTCTACTCAGTTATATTGCTGCAACCAATTTATTTTCTGCCTAAAAGTTGTGTTTGAAAGAAATAATATAGACAGTTTTCATTATGGAAACAAAATAATTAGTGTGCTTCATACATTTTCCTTTCGTTGTAGACCCGATCGCAACCACACATAACAAAAAGATGGTGCTATATTTCAAACAGAACATTCAGGATATAGGGTATTTTATATGTGCAAATATATGATTGCAAAAATAATATACCTACGCTTAAAGCAAGACTTTGCAGTTGAAATCTGTTATACATTCACGCGAATATTTTTTAAATTTTCGATTAAAAAATCAGCCTCCTTCTGCAAGGAAATATCACATGGGTGAAAAAATTTAATTTAGACTAACTGCATGGCGAATTTACCTTCGGCAAAAGCGAAGGAATGTGACACTTTTAACTGCAAAACACCAAACTGCTTGTTAGCTATTGGATGAGAATTTCTATATCCAATATAGTAAATAAATAAAACTTATCGTCTAAATATATTCTATGAGGATCCTTAAATCCTATGTCAAATTTGCAATTAAAACATTTTTTAAATGAACATAAAATGATAAATAATCAGAACCAACAAAATTGAGTCCTGAATTTGATACACGGCTGAGGGAATAATCTGATAGGTAAGTGAATTTTTAAATAGCAACTTCCATTAAAATGATTACGGTCGTTGTTTCTACTCACTACAGTAGAAATAGTCATTTAAATAGTAACGACCGCTGACTATTTCGAAATAGCCCGTTTAACTTTATACCTTCGTTCAGGTAAATTATATTTAATATCAGTAAATTCAGTGAATTTTTCTTTGAGTGGCTATTGCGTGTCGCCGCGCTTGATTGAAATCTCTGAGAGGATCTATTGGCATTGATTCCCATTCGGCGCTACTAAATGCTACTCTCTCTCTAAAAAGAGTGCTTGCGACCACTGTCTAACTCAATACCCTCCTCTCTGAAACCATTCCTTCTCATCGCATACAACTTTCTCTTATTTAAGCGCAAAAAAGGCCAATCCGTCGTCTCCAGAGAACCGACTTTTTTATGATTTCCGTTTCCATCTCCTGGTAGTGTTTTCACAAATTGCCTTTGAGCATTCATTGCATGCGACCCGGATTAATCTACGCAGCGGTATGGTGTCCAGAATGCGATCCGTCTAAGGTTGCTATTCGGACCCCCCTAACTCTCGTAGAGATGCGTTGTTTACGAGTACAGTTTTTACACAAGGGAAAGAGTGACTTTAAATTTATTCGCCTCAAGGACACATATTTTGCGTTTCTGACCAAGGAGAGCCTCGATAATATTCCCCTGGCATATATATCGGCGTGGGGCACGTAACAGTGATCGCCAGGACCGGCTCAAAGGTGCGGTTCAATTCCACGGCAAATCGCTATCATTGCCATATGTACAAGTATCCAAATGAGATTCTTCCGCATAAAAAATTTCGAACGGGTCTTATTCGTACGCTATTTTCAAGCGTGAGGTAAATCGCCGGCGCCGATTATTCGCGTTGAAATTGGGGAAAACGTGTTCCTAACGGAAAGCGTTAAACGTCCCATAAAAAAAGGATCCATAATTCCATGCGACCTGCCTCAAAAAGGGCAGATGTTTTGGCTGGCAGAAGTAGTGCTTTTTCTCTTTTTTTCCCTCAAATGTGGGAAATAATGATGACCTGCGAAGCAGACTCCACCAGTTTTGTATACCCAGGACCATGGTAATATTTGCAATACTCTGGTGGGTACCCATTAGTCATCCCTTGAACGGAGAATAACTCACAAAATGGCTAATGCTAAAAGCGAGGGTACAAATCGTCTTTTCGCAGTTATGGAAGTTGAGGCGTTCCGTTATGTTTTGTCTGGAAATAATGCTTTCGATTTGAATCCATTCTTACAATAATTATGGAATTTCACTTAATCGCTTTATCGGTGCGTTTTCTGGAATGTGCAAGTACGTTACGCAAATTCCTACGGTGTGCTCGTATAGAGGTCCACTCATATTCACTTTAAGTCGTAGTCCTAGAGTCTACAGTATTCATGCTGTGCAGCCTATTGCAATTCTACCTCGAAATGTAATTACTTCATGAAGCGCACTACAATCAGTGCAAGTATTTACTGACCTACAAGAGCCATAAAAAAATCAGCGACAAACATTAATTGGAAGAATGAATCCGAGTGCAGAAGGTTGCTGAACCGCCGACATTTGTAGAATTGGCGAACAAATAAATATTTCCAAAGATTCGATCTAAACAAAAACTGACATGGCGTACCCTCACATTGTTTTGGAAGATAAAAAAATCCCAATACCAGTGATTATATGCATATTATACGCATAATTGTGGGCTGATTTACGTATTTTATGAAATTAATGATCGTGTTCAAAGGAATTCGACTTGGTCATGCGTAAGATATACACACAATATACATAGAGGACTACATACGCAACAAAAGCACACGTTTCTCCTACCGCTTTGTGTTTTCATTTCGTTTGCAATGAATAGATGATTAAGTCATCAATCAGGTAGTTAGTTCTTTTGATAAAAGTTTTATCTCATCGAGATTAAATATTTTTTAAGGAACCGCATCCTACTCAGAGATTGAATTTTCCTTATCATTCATTTCTTCGTGTAGGGTGGCTTCAAAGCAAGTTTTTACTGAATAAAATATTTTACAGTCGGAGAAAAAAAGACATAGGTATTGAAATAGATACGAGAACTTACCAAATGTTGTGGTGACGAGTATAAATATTTGGATTCGAAAACCTCGCGAGAGGGGCGTGATAGAATGGGAATTTCTACAAGCAAACTGAATGCAAGCTACTATACAAAAATTCCCTTGTATAATTGTCCCTTCTTTGGTCGCACGGAGTTACCAGGAAAAGTAATAAAAAGATATACGGCACAACCATCAAAAGCACATTAATGCGCGGGGCAGGAAAATGGACCAAAACGCTAACATATCGACGGAGATTATACGAGCCTTGGACTTGGGAGAAAAAGCCTTTAGGGGGTCGAAATTGCGACGAAAACTAGTGAAGACAAAAGGAGAATAATTTTTCCAGGGAAAGATGTGGTAGTCGAGATAGAAGAATATGTTTCGAGGTGGTGCAGTCGCATACGGGATACAAGTCTTCCTCGCTCAACCTTTTACATAAGAAGGTTTTTGAATTGGTAACGCTAGGAAAAAGGTGGAGAGGGAGTCCGGGGGAAGAATTGACAATAAACTAGACAATATGTAAGAAAGGAGAACAGGAAGATGCTCCGTGTCAAAAGGAAGAAGCTTGGGAGGAATGAATTGCCTCAGCAGAAGTGCTCAACAAACTCGCAGCATGAACCTCTAAATTTCCGCGGGAAGAGTTTGGAGACCGAAACTTCCAAGCAATTTCACGAAAGCGTGTGCCAACCATACAGATGGTCGATGGACCGGGGAGACAGCTTCCGGAGAATATTGCCGAAGGGAAACGACTATCCGTAAAAATCCATTCCATGGAGTAATACCTTCGTGGGCTCCTGGATAGACTTTCAAGCGACGCAGTCCTCTGTACATGTTGAGGGAAGTCGAGGGAGCAAGGGGTGCAAGGAGCCGGAATTGGTACTCTAAGTGTCGTGAAAAACTTTTGCGCGCGCATACCTTACCCTGAGCCCTCTCGCTGCCTTAAGGATTAGAGGGATGATACGGAAGGGTCTTTGTCCGCGGTCCGATTAATCGAAATTCATTCACACCATTACTCTGAAATTTTTAAACACTGGCAGTGGAACTAAAAACTTAATAAGAATTAAACTAGAATTAATTTCTCAACTCGTATATCAATTTAGTAAATTCATTGACCATCTAAACATTTCTTTTTATAAAGTGAATCTCTACTTGCCGAGTGGAAGGGCTTTGAAAACTTATTTTTTAAAATCTAACTTCATTATATTTATATCTCTCCATAGTAATATTTTTAATTTTTGCCTTTGAAGTTATAATCTTTTCCTTCAGTGCAAAACCCCTTGTTTTGAATTCTTTATATTCCTAAAATCACATTAATTAATTCAAAGGTTGGTTGGAGAAATTCCTAAGGCGTGTCGTAAATTTAAGGGTACGAGGCAGATATTTTTCTGTGCGGATTCACGGAAAATACTGATACCCAGAAAATCAGAGAAAATGGGTTTAGCTGGAATTGCCAAGGTAGCGCACGAACAATAAAATGCAATTGAAATGACAGCTTTGGATTTAAATTTAGTCGAAGGGCATAACTTAATGTTTTTTTTTTACTTTAGCATCAGGCTTTATAAATGTAACGCCCCCAAAGTTTCCTTCCGGGAACACTTCATGAAATACGGTCGTAATTCCACGAAACTATATAATTAAAGCCTGCCAACAGCGGCTCTGCCAGACTCGCGTGTGGCGGATATAACCAATACTTCGTAGTCGTTTTACTTCGCTTAGTTGTTGACTGACACCTGGGGGTGCAATCGAAAAACACCACCTGCAAACATCGCCGATAAACAAGAGGACGGTTCTCAAGCACCCCTTTAAGGCCGATTCAGACTGAATGTAAGAACAGAACTCAAGAATATAACCTACGAATTTGAAGAAACATTAAAGTTGAGCATGAGTGGGAGTGGGAGCGGTCGCGACGCGTCGTATTAACATAGATTTAGGCCAAAAATGGCTCATGTTCATCTTTTGAGTTGAGTCGCTAAGTTCCCCAATCGAGAGAGAGTGCGAGGTCTGAAATTAACCAAAAGCGAACGGTGAAAAGAAGGTAAAGTAGTTGAAAACTTAATCGTCTATAAACTAAATTAAAGAGAGGGACTTGTTTAGTGCTGAGAACCCAGCGCCCTAATTGCTGTGCCTGGATATTTTGATCTGAGGGTTGTCAAGTCACGTGCTTGCAATCAGCGTTAACCGTTTTTTGCATTTAGTTGAGGCAAGCGGAGTGGAATCTTTGGCCTGTGCATTAAATTGAAAACAAATGAAATAAAGGAGGTATGGAACAGATGGGTGACTGTTCATTTGCGGAGAATTATCCGCGAGCAGGAGGATTTTCCGGGATCGGGGAAGGATTGGAGATTGGGGGGGGGAAAGGGGGTGCTTGTGGCAGGGGTGTGGGTAACGACGCCAACAACGGGCCCGTGCACTGAAGGGCGTGCGTGCGAGGTTTAGGAGTATCTCGACGGATATTGAGGTTATTTGGGCGGGAGGCGTTTGGGGTGGGGCTTGTGGCCCGCATTAAGCCGCCTGCGGGTCTCTCGGGAGAACCGCGTGAAGGGAGGGAACTGGTTGCACCGGAGGAAAACATTGCGTTCGGGAGCGGTTGTTGATTGCTTTGCCGCTTATACTCTTCGCTAAAAAATCTTGAAAAACTTCAACGGGACTAATTTTTTTGGTCATTAGGCTGCATTGAATCTTAGCTGACAGTCATCCAAGGCGGCGATGTGTTGGCATGATGGAAAAACTTTGGAATGTATGTTCAGGGCCAGTAATATTAAGGAGGGAAATGAGGGAGGCGATTGAGTATTATTAACACAAACGAGTGGGGATTATCTTCATAATTACCTCACTAATTGTTCAAAAGTATAACTTTTACTTTAGATTATTTTCACCAGGTGTAACAGGATATATTGCCCGTGTACATATACACACCATGTAGAGTATAGTCTTCATGAATGGATTTACAGATTTCAGGCTGCGTTAATAATTATTTTCACCACATGTAACAAGGTATATCTGGGTCGCGGTAGTCCAGGGGTGGAGGGTAGGACCGGCGGACCCGGGTTCGATTCCCGGGAAAGCCTCTCTGGGCGCCCTTAACACCACCCAAGCTATATGTGACGTGATTTTTCGGGTACTAGATCTTCCTGGGAAATCATTACCGGCACAGGGAAAGGAACTGCCACCCCTACCCTGATGTGTGAATTTCATACGCCGCGCCGTCGGGCTTAGTAATGGGTGAACTCTACCATCACCTACCAAACCGACCTTCGGGTTGATTGCTGTGTTTATAATTACACGAGTGTATCCCAATCCCTATCATTTTTATGTATGTTACATTGATCAACTAAATGCGCCATCTTTTTATATAATAGGCCATCCTAGCACAAACCTTCCAGTCCACAGCATTCAACCGGATGTCTGGTTTATGAATAATTGCGACTGATTCAGAAGCGAGCCCAAATGTGATTGGGGAATGTGTGGGAGCTCTTCACCCTCCCTCTCAAAGGATACTTTTAAGTTCAAGTAAACAAGTTAGGCGAGCAGTCTGTCACTCTGGAAAACCATGAAATCATGCCATCGGTCTTAATTTTCTACTGAAGGAATAAGTTTGCAATGCCAAAAACATTTCCATTAATTAACGCTTAGATAATCGCGGTGATTCTTATCTTATTAGACTACTCCAAGCATAAATGGTATTTGGATTCGTGACAATAGTTCATTTATGTTCGCTGCCTACGGAAGTTTTTGGTAACTCGTGTATTCAGAAAATCACCAGAAGATCATGTGCTTAATCGTTGTCATGTAGAGGCATCACTCAGATTTCAGCCAATGCACATCGCGATGTCTTCATACTCTTATCACTGGTTTCCCATCCCTCTATTCCTACAGTAAGATCCTCTTTCCCACGCTCTCAATTTCTTCTCCGAATCAAACTTCCGGGCATGAAACCTCATCTCGAAAGAAAGAGCCAAGTTATAGCCCACCAGGTTTACCTGAAGAACTTTGGAGGATCCAATTACGTCACTGAGGTCTTCGTCTCTCTCCTCTTACATAATTCACAATCCTCTCGGCCAACAGCCGAACTTCGATTACAGCATATTGTCCATTTTATTGTATGACTTTAATATTCCATTGCTATTGTATTTTGTTTCCACTCAAGTGTTATTGCATTAGCTAGGGACATTTTGTAAAATGGCAGATTAAATCCTTAACCAATGTTCACGATATAAAAATGCTTGGTCTACCACAAATACCTACTACGCCGCGCCTTTGAAAAAAGGCACCTCACGAGTTAAATGAGAGGGAAACGTGATGTCGAGTGTGACCAGTGCGTCGTCAGTGGAGGAAATTTCCTGGAACGGTAGCTCTAATTGAACTTAAGGGACGCCGTCACTTTATTCAAAGATAGAATACTCGGATATGATTGTACCTCGGACTTGCGGAAGTGAAGCACAAATCGCGATCGATCTAAAACCAGAACACGACGAGGTATGGAAGATCGGAGAAAAACAATGGATAGGAGCGTCTCTCCTTCCCCGAACGGCTCTCGTTTGAGACCGAGCTCTCATCCCACCAGAAAGCCATTTGCATGCGGGTACTTAACGTTTAGAGTCGCGTCAAACCGCCGATGGTGACACGCAAGCCGTTGAACTGCGAAGGAGGGTCGGGCGGGACATCGCTTTGGCGGGGAAACATTTCCTAGCAGCGGTTGACTCATTTGATAACTACGTTGATGAAACTCGCCGTTTAATTCCGCCTGTCGCGGGAAGTACTCCGGAAGACGGTGATTGAAGGAACACTCGATCCTTATGAAACCCTTACATTACTACCGACGGGGGGGGGGGACCTCCTTTCTGTTTCGTCCCCGTGACGTCTCCTTTCTGTCGGGAGAGACCTCATTCGGCCGAGGGTGGAAATCGTTCCGAAAAAAAGCCGGGAGGAGAAATCTCCTCTGCCTTGAAGCAGGTTCTCGTTACGTGTTTAGATCTTGTAAGATGGGACGCGAGAGCATGGAGAGATTGTGCTTTTTTCATTCCGGCACTCATCATACTTGAAATGCGCACGCGCCGTGAGCAGTGCACCGCATCGATGTGGTAAAAAAAATCGAAATCTACGTTTGATCGATTCGGCTGGTGATGACCGAGTCGATGTTTAATTTTTAAAATAAACCTAACATTTTTGATACGGTTTTTTAAAATATTCCTCTTTCATCTAGTCGCTATTAAGGCAGGAGGGACTAAAATTTAACCGTCGATACATATAGTGTTTCAAAGAACTTCGGTGCGTAATTTGAGTGAGATTTGACCCATTTAATGTCCACCCATTTAGCATTTAGCATTCGATATTTGTATTTAAAATGTGTGCATTTAAATTACCAATTCTTTTTCGTGCAAAACCACTTTGAGTTTGAGGTAGAAATAATAAGACAACGCGCTAGCTAGGTACACGCATTTTCAGAGCAGAATTCAACACTCCGAAATTCGATACTGAAATGGATTTGGTGCGGGCTGTGCCACTGTTACGGTTCCTGAGGAAGACAACCGATCATCGCCCATTGAATTCGCGGTGCCACTCCCAACTCGCTCCTTCGAAACTTTTCCTTTTGGAGTTAAAAACACACTTGATTTATACGATGGGTGCCTTTGGTACGTTACGTAGCAAGTTATTTGAAGCAGAATTGGTTCAATCGAGGAATTTGGAGCTGCGACCAACTTCTTACGTACCTATTCCGAGTGAATTGTCTTTTTCACTAATTGAAAAGCACGAGTTTTTCATTGAATCTAGTCCTCCAAAAGAACTGTCCGAATTGGCCCCATTCCCATGCTGCTGAAAGTAAATACTTCTTCGTCTTTATCTTATATATATCCTTCTGCCCATCTTTTGCCGGTTGGTGGGAAGAAGAAAAGAGAAATTTGACCTAAAACTCTTGAAAAAAATCTAATGAACATTTTGTCAATCACGCAGAACAGCTTTTATTATTGCTATGAATGACTAGCGGAATACTGAGAAGCATTGGCTAAAAAAAACGAAAAAAAAATAAATGAACAATGATCTTGAAAATATTTTACAAAGTTTGCCAATTAATAAGCATGCAATGTCCGAGTTAATAAGATGGAATTAACAACATATATTTTTTTCAACAGAGGTAGTTGTAACTACCCCAGGGTGACATTTCTCTATTGAAATAAGGTTTTTTTTATACAAGAGATCGTTCGAGGATACCTGCAAAATTGAGTTCTTAAGTTACCCAGACGCATTAATTTACACAGCATATAAGAACATTTAAAATATTACAATGAATACATGTTACAATAATGCACAGAGAGATTAGCTGGATTTAAATTATTTTACACAATGAATAAGAGCAATCAAAATATTACAATAAGTAAATAATACAATGACGCACTGGGAGATTAATGCGCGCCATCTTCCTGCAAATAAGTGGCCAGCGCTCTTCTTTTCGCAGTCTTCATGTTCCTAAATCATGGGTTCTAATCATTTGGTAAGATCCCGCTGTTTGGTTTTAATTTAATGAATATAAATCTGTTCTTTGATGAGCAATTTTCAACGTTTTGAAGACATTGAAGTCTTAGGTACCCGTGCGAAGCAAAAGTAATACACGTTTTACTAGGAATTTTCTTTTATTGGATCACTCACTGCTCCTAGGGGACGCATTTCGACAGACAGCGTGTTAACCCTTTTCGCCTGGAGCTCACCATTCCTCGATAATTAAAAAAAAACTCATATGTTACGTGCCAATTGATTAACCGAGGTGAATATTTGTGCGTCATGAACGTTCGCGGACTAGTTCAGTCTAATTCCTTTTTAAATCATAAAGGATGTGACGTCACTTCCAGGATTATCAAGGCTCCCGATGATGATGAGTAAACTTTCTTGAATAAACTTTTGTGAATGACCGGCTCAGCCTAACGGTCCTAATGCTTTCCTCGAGAGAAATTTCTTGAGTTTCCTGTCGCTGACGATTTTCTTATCGCAAGTCTTGTATAGAACGTGCTATATCTGCCTCTTTGTGTTAGTCACTTTCTTTCACAAACGTTTTTAACTGTCGGGAAATAAAAACGTTGAAACGCTGACATTTCCTGTCCTATTAATGTGCCGCATTTTTATATAGCTCAGCCAACGAAGGACTTTAATAAAGAATTAGTAAATCTAAATTCCACATGTGATTCATTGTGCATTTAGAGGACTACGAGTATAACATTTAACATGAATGATTTGAAAATTCTCATTACTTCATTCGCATTTGGCGATAATGACAATAAAAAACGTATTTTTCTCGTGTTTCGTTCCCAGCTACAATTAATTTCATAGTTAACATCCTTTTATTGCAGCCAGCAGAAATTTTCCAACATTATATCTTAGACTGTTTAATTAAAACGTAAAAGTTGTACGATCTTTACTAATTGTAAGTTATAAATCAACATTTAAATTACTTTATAAAATTCTATGCTTATTATTATCAAAGAGCTGTGCGTTACCTTTGTTTCGGTTTTAATCTCTTTCCGGTTTTAAAGGTTTTCATTTTAAAGCAAAAACACAGACTGAACCAAATAGCAGCATCTAATTTTCCACATTCTTCAATGAAAGAGGTACTATTAATGTGGAAGATTTGTTCGTCCAGATTTGTAAGCTGGTTCCACTCTTCAAAATTTAATGACTAATTGGAAGATTCACGGATTATTACGGTACTCCTAGTAGGAATGGACAAAGCCCCGCAACTGTCAATTACTTCTTGCAACCAGACCACCAATCAGACGACAGCTCGCCATTAAGGCTCGAAATTTCCGTCAATAAACATACGTTTTGTGGAGAGAATCAAGATAGTTTGGGCGAAGGGGTAATTTTCCGATTATCTTCAAATAAGTCAAGTAATTTCTATTTTATTTTCGATATAACCTGACATGTGCATAATTGGAGATCCGCTTTTAACAGGTTTTTTTAGAAATTATTCTTTCATAGTGGATGATATGTGGGTCAAATATTTCTTGCACTTGGCATAATCATAAATAAAAGTGTCCCTTATTATTTATGAGGTTATTGTACAGCATGGTGGTGTCATAAATGATGCATGTAGATGCTGAATTAAGGCTCTCGGTGTCTTCTCTGATGTTATAAATGTCGTCTGTCAAACCAAAGGGTTGTAATTCTTTAAACACCCACCAGATTAAGGTGAGGCGTCATAAGGTGCCCAAAAATCGGACGAAAAATCTCTCCCAACTACACTGCGTGAATTTTTTTTAAGGTGAAGTCTATTTGTTTATCTGCCAAGTGATTAATTGCTACATTCCAGGTCCAATTTGCCCGAATGTGTGCATGTTGTACATCTCATAGGGCTCAGTACGAGGTGACCTCCACCCTCACCTAACGAACTAAAGGGTTGATTACTTCGGTGGTGAATTAAAAATCTCCATCGAACGGGTTCGCTTGCCGAGCTCCGTGCCCACTGGCCAACCGGAAGGTCGCGATTTCGAACTCTGTCCCCGTCCTCGTTGTTGCGTCCTGCTCTAGACATTTCATTTCTCTTCACGCGAAAAAATATGATAGAGGCCGTCGGAAAGTATTGGAATATTAATTACTACTTTTTGTAGCGTAAGAATTCGAAAAATAACAAAAGATGGCGGACAAAATAAATGCCAATAATATATGGTAACAGTAGCGAAAATGTTAGCAATGTGTAATTAATCGCTTCAGGCGTAATTTTGTGGAATTGTTGCATGATGGATAACGTTTGTAATAAAACTTTGTAATTCCAAACATAAAATAAACTTCTATTATGACGGGGCAACCGGATGATGGTGCACCGCAGTGAAACCTAGGTCGCATTAGAGGTTGTTTTATATGTGGAATTGCCGAGTTTTATTTTGACGTCATTCATCATACGTTAGTGCGATATTGTGCGTGGATGTTGTGTGCTCTTGGGATGAGTGGTTTTTAGTTATGAAATGAACAGTTTAGTTTTCGCTCAGTCTTAGAAGGAAAAGAAAATTATATGAAATAATTATAAGCCTATGTTCTATTGAAAATAATACGTCATTCTATCCAGTGTGTTCCTTCAAATTTCCTGAGTGAATGATGGCACTGTTTTGGACCCGACCGCAGTGTCATCTCCCATGCGTTCGTTAGCGGTTCGCAGCTGCCAGTTTCCGCACTTTCCACATTCCCGAATTTCCTTTAAGATGAACGCAAAGAGGGGCGAATAGTCTGAATAGTATGGTTCAATATTCCGGGTTTTGTACTACTTTTGAGACTGGTTTGAACAAGGCTGGCCGTAATTGAGTCTTAATCAATGCCCTTCGATGAAATTCGAGTCGAAGAAGCTGGAAGCATGGCACAGAAAAGAAGTGGACAGGATTAAATCAAGAAGCTCGGAAGAGGGCAAGGTACTTTTCAATCACTTCGTTTTTTTTGTTCCGCAAACATTTTAAATTATTCGGGTCCACCTCAACGAAACTTGGCTTCCATTGACGCCGTTTGTCAAGCGTAGTTAAAATTTTTAAGGATAATTGTTGCTATTTACTTTCAATATATCACCCTTGGAATATGCAGAAAGTAAGTATTTTAGGGTTTTTGGAGAATTTGTGAAATTACTTCTAGTTCACGAAAATCCCTTGCGAGAAAATGCATGAGACGGAGAACCTAAAATACAACTGGAACTACAGCAGTGACGATAAGAGCTTAGGAGTTAATTATCAAGGCAAAGTTGTCTTTGATCACTCATTTAATTGATAGAATTCTTAAATCCTCAGGCAAACGTTCTTAGCTTCTGCGATCTCTTCGTAAAGAATGTGTATGATATTGTGTACGCTCCAAATACGAATATTATTTGTGGAAACCAACATTTCCATATCTCATTTCATTATCTCACCCACACTTCTTGAAAACTTCTTTTCCAATTTAAGCAAAACTGAGCGACTCATAGAGCTATATCCTTTCAGTGGCTGGCCTGGGTTTGCTCACGGAATAAAATTTTCAAATATTCACCAAAATACTGGTTCCCCACGTTTCGGCAAGGTTAAACGAGTTTCGTCCATTGATCTTAAGAACGTTTGATACGGAGCTTCGTGCGACAGATACCGAATGTAATGGCGTCGGTTACATTCGCATTTTTTATGTGAACACTGATCTGCTGTTTTTGTCAAAGAAAATATAGCTTAAAATTGAATAAAATGGGATTGCGTTTCAATTGAGAATTAGAAATCGAAAAGTTAATTTACAGCCACACGTACTGACAACATTGAACTGCTTCGTCTGAGAGGTCATTTCGTATTGGACATCTCGGCAGGTGGCGATTCTCAAATCAGATTCGTGAATGAAGTTTGTCTCTAAATCCCCGAAGTATTTATCTTGTGAGGGAGCACTGAGGGAGTTAAGAAGATTGCCTAACTGTTGTTATTCAAGAGAAAGTTCAGCTCTCGACGTGTAAGAAGCAAAGTTTTTTCGGAAAAAATTCCGACCAGATGAATGAGAAGAGAGTTTTCAGAGCTCTTACTCTAAGAAATTACTTTGGGACACTTCGAAGTAAACGACAGTTTTCTAAAGTGAGATTGTACGCATGTACGTACAATTTTTTCATCGGCCATATCCAAAAACGGCTGGTTCAATTTCGGGGTAATCCCACGATATTTTTCAAAGTATAGCAAAACGTGGAGTATGAGGCATTGATAAAATCGCGACAAAATTAAAAAACGATCGCGAAACATCCCCAAAATGCGTAATGCATAGCTCTTTTATTCAAACCAAATATCCAAACTATTTTGCAGAGAAAGGTGGGCACATTTTGAAAGTGTGGAACATCAGAAACACGATTCAATTTCCTATTCACGGACAATTTTTAATATCGTGCTTTTATTTAACATAATGGGGACATAAAAAAGTCGTCGATGAGCAAGTTGTCCCTTTCCTGCATTTAATAAATCCAAAGTAAAAACATGGTAACAATCGCATTCCTATGAAAATGAGTAATTTAGTAAGACGCGAAACTTGTTATAATTTTAGTTCGACTCTCTCACGTATTTGCTATTCAGCAGGAATTTAAATATTCACCCAATATCTGTACTTAGTTTAGGCTCATTCCTAAACTCATCGGCAACTTAGCAGGCGTTAAAACGGTGACTTGGTATAAGATTTACTCGTTTTGGTTTCAGTGGGATAGAATGCTAGGTCTCCCCTCCATCTAATTTTAATGGTTAAGAGGGGGCCACCGTGTCGTTGCTCACAACCCTTCAACCATCACAGGTCTTGGAACATAACTACCCTTCCCCAACCATCTCCCCCTCCTCCCCCCAACCAAGCGGTCATCGGAGCCAATCTCGACGGAATCGCAGCTCAACAATGAAACATTTGATGACGGAAAAGCATCGCGCCTTTCGGTAATCTGGACGGAACGCAAGTCAAGCGCGAGGTTCGAGATTTGAAAGAATAAAAGAGATGAGAGTAAAAAAGAGTCACTTACCGTTTTCGGCACGGGTCCAAGGTGCAATGGAAGGGAGTAGGCGAGAGGACGAAAGAGGGGCACCTGGGAGCGGAGACCCGGTCAGTATGCCGCTCCGAATTAACGAGGTCAGCCTTCGAATCCCGGAAGACGCCTTGTCGCGGTTGATGCAGCTTCAACCCCCACTCACTTCCACGCGGATCGCCAAATTGGAAAGAAAATCGCGGATGATGACCGATCACTCGCGGGGTCGCTTTATCCCAACGATTTCGTCACCTCGGTTTTGGTGCTGCGATCGACGACGTCGTTTACTGGATGAAACGGGAGAGTCCGTCCGAAATGCGCTGCGGAAGGCTCTCTCGGGAGGCGAAGGCGTCGCACCGGGCACGCTGTTGTCACTCGATCCCGCACGGGAAAACGCTCCCCACTTCCCTGCCCGTCTTCATAGTCGAGACAAACGGAAGCGGCACTTCCCTCTCACCGCGGGGATGGATCGTGCGCCACGGGAAGAGAAGAGGGTCCCGCTTAGGAGTATTTTCGTCGGACTCCAGAGGCGGCGGCGGTTTTGTATCCCGCTAATATCGAGCCTCGTCCGGGGAAAAGGTCTCCGGGGTGGTTCTCTCCCCCGCTGAGTCCGACGGTGATTACAACGTTCGCCTTTCCCCTGGGATGCCAACGCTCGTTGTGTAGGGTGAAGAAGAGGCACCCTTCACCAACACCGGAGCACAAAAAACAACAGTAAATCGTCCCACTCACCCCTACGGGGTTCGTCACCTACTACGGTGTGGAAAATCTGCGGTCAGCGGGGAGGAAGGTAATAATCCTGCGGGCGGGGCTGAGGGTGGACCGTGGAGGTGTCGGCCGCCCTAGGGGAGACAAGGCTGGAATCGCGGGGGCGATCCTGGAAAATCCCCTGTCGGAGAGAGGTCTTCTTCCCGCACTCCCAACTCAACACTCTCCGAGGGGGGGAAGAGGCAAAAACTTTCGGGTCATAAATGCGGAAAAAGTCATCCCCAAGGAGGCCAACTGCCCTCTCTGCTCGGAACAAGGGGGTCGTCGGGAAAACACTGGTCGCCGCACCGAAGCGATGACTGCCCGCACCACAATGGGGTCCTGATGGTCTGGATGGCAAGGGGGAGTCGGTCCCCCTTTTCACGGCGAGTAACCCGAAAATATCCCTCGGAGTTTTTCCCCGGGAATGTCTTCCTCACTCACTCACGCGGTCACCGTATATCCTCGCTTCTCCCGCTTCAATCTGGGAGAGACCCCTCCCGATATTTTTTCTACCCTCCAATCTCCTCTCTCTCTCCCCTACCTCCGCTGGGTCCTCAAAAAGGGTCGCCGCCGGGATCTGTGGGGTTAGACGACCAGTCTTGTGTGTATGTGGGGGGCGGGGAGACTCCTGGAGGTGGGAGTATTTAAAAAAATGTTCCTCTTGGAAAACTTAAAGAAAAAAACAGTAAAAAAAGCTAGGAGGAACTAGGAAGGTGAAGTGAAGTGTGAAAAAAGGATGAGATTTTCTTCTTCGGGGCCTCTCACATAATCTCTTCTTCAGCGCGTCCTCTTTCCTTGCCGTCTCCTCTGCACACCAGAGCGCTCGCTTGCCTCTCTCCCTCTTTCGTGTCTCGGAGCGGACTGCGCGATCGGCAACCTCCTTTTCCCTCCCTCCCTCCCGGGGTCGGCGGCGGCGGAGGTGACGACGGTTGTGGTGGTGGTTCTGGGCGTCTCGCGCCGAGAGAGTACCGCTTCGTCGACCGCTGCTGTTTGAGAGCGAGTGAGTGAGTGCTCGAGAAGGAGAGGGACCTCCACACTCGACGATGGAGGAGGAAGGGGGAGTGGCAGCGCGGAGGGAATGAGGGTTGTCGGCGGATGGGAAGAAGGGAGTGGGAGGGAGATATTGGGGGGGAGAGGGAAGAGAAAGGGGGCAATCACTTGCTCCTCGCCCGCAGCCGATGCTGCTCCTGTTGCCTTTGGAACACGCTCACGTATACACAAACACGCACACACGCACTCACATGTACACGACGTACCCGCAAAGGAGCGTGAATGGAAGTAGGACTGAATTTTCAACGCGATGCCTCCAGCACCATCGACTATAGTGGACACGGCGAGGCGGGCGGGCTGCTGTGCACCGTCTTTGGGGTTAGAGAGAGCATGAACACTTCAATGATCGGGAAGTCAGGGGCGGATCGAATGGTGTAAATAGAGGGGAACCTGTTCTTCGGAATCTCATTTTATATAGTTAAAATATCCCTTGGTTGACATCGTTTCACCGCATCAATTGATTAGGCCCTTGCGGGTTGGCCAGTCTCGGAATTTGGTGTTCCACGGCAAGGATTGCCCTTCTGATGGCCCAAAACTGTCGGGCTGACTGCCCTGTTATTCCTTTGAAGTGGGAAGAAGGTTGGAGGGAAGTGTACCGTAGTTTTGGTGGTCTCCGGGCGCTGTAGTCCGGGAGATAGAATGCGAGTGACCGACTTTTTGAGTAGGAACCCCAACGGAGATTGAAAAGTGGCGAATGGCACTGTAGGAAATCAGTAGTATGCTTTTTCAATTATTCATGCATCAAGCTTTAATTCTATTTTTCACGAGAGTTAAGTAGCCCAGCAGCACCCCTCTTGGGCCTCTCTGCACGATAAGAACCTCTCTCATTGGGAAATTATCGCTAAATCAAGCATTCACTCAAGTATATTATTACTTCCTTTGAGAGACTGCTTCGGCCGCTGGTACATACCGCACATCCATTCCTATGAGAAGCACCGTTCTCTCTTTGGTGAAAACTCACATATTTCATGGACTAATGCATATTTCGAGGTGCACGCAAATGTTGCACGCAAAAGCGGAGCATCGGCTTCCTGCGATAGAAGCGCTGCATTGCTAAGGGATGAAGAATTCTCTGAATTCTTCTTTTTAGGGTATGGAAACTTATGCACCATCCAGAAGCGGTGAGATGTGGGAAAGAAGAAACATGATTTAACCGCCATTCCCATGTACGAGTTCAAAGACAACCATCCGCAACAAAATTTCTTTTGACTGTGTTTTGGGATGCTTACCGTGTTTATGTGACCGATATTCTGGGACAAGGGGCAACGGTAAATTATTCTCAGTACACACAGACTCTTAAACACCTTCGACGTCATGTTTGTCGTGTTAAAGACAGCCTGGCGCCAATAATCTTGCAACATGACAACGCTGGTCCACACGCCTCGCGCGCAACTAGAGAGGCTCTGCGAAACCTGAAATTTGAATCGGTTCCACACCCTGCCTATTCCCCAGATCTTGCGCTTTAGGATTTTTATTTTTTCCTCAACAAAAGAGACACTTCAAGGGTAATCATGACACCTCGGACGATGAGGTGAAGGCAGCTGTCAAATAAATAAATATATGATTTTGAAACTTAGGAATTGTACTTAATGTACTTTTTGCCCGATCTTGCTATTTGTTTTTGTTCTCGCTCTACAAGCACGAAGAAAAATCTTGAATTCGTGTGCTGGGGGACATATTATTCCAGTGGGTATAGCGTAGGACTACTGGCTGTAAGGCTCGGGTTCGATTCCTGGGGTCACCTCAGCTTCACTTAAAGTGATTTTTAAGGCACTAGATCAACTTTGGAAACCATAACCGGCACTGGGAAGGGAACTGACTTGATGTGCGAATTTCACCCGCCGTCAGGCCTAGTACTGGGTGAACCCTAGCATCACCCACGAAACCGACCTTCGGGTCGAATACTGTGTTTGTGTTATAAACTGTGCTATCCTGTTTCTTGCTCTATCTCTACCGACAAAAACTCATTTTCTAGAAAAACGCTCCTATGTATTCTATTGCTTATTAGAACTAGCCATCTTAATCGCAGGTATTGATAATTTTATGTGTGTTCTTTTCCTGCCTCACCAAACATCACTTACCCCCTGTTGTTCCTTTGAATTACCCTTAGCAGCCTTATTGCCTTTCATACCCAGCATACATTTATTTTTTGTTCTAACTATAATTTTATATTGAGACTCCTTAAAAACAAGCAAACACACACTCTTAACTAATACAAAAAAAGGCCTACACGTCCTAGGCCAAGTTATAATGCTATAAAATGCGTTTATTACACTCAGATCGTAACTATTCCGTTGTGTGAGTCTTGCTGTCATTGCATAGTTTCACGTTGAAACGGAAGCCTTAACAAACTCACCCACTATCGGATGTAAAGTGCGTAGGTGTCGAAGTGCACAGCACAAGTCCTTGTCGAGGATTCCATGTGGGATACTTGGAGTTTTTAGGCCGCCTCTCCTCCCACAGGTTTGCTCAGAGACCCTGTTCTGATGTCAGTGTGTACTCATATGTTGCTCATTCGAGACGCATTGTCATCCCAACTCCTTTTTACGCATCTTTGAAGCGTTGACAATTGCGCTGATTTCAACAGGCGCTTGTGGGTTGGCCTCGTCGAAGGACGCTCGGCGTGCGTGGTGTCTAAGGTCACCAGCAATGATTAAATATTAACAGCGAGGATCATACCGTGTTCTAAGGAAACCAATGATATCAAAACTGTTGCTTTGATGGATGACAACAGAGTAAAACAACAAATATTTTCTTTGAGAATATTCAAAGTAGAACAATCATTAATAAAGCTTTATTCACTCTAGCCATTTTTTTTCTTAAAATATAGTTATTTTAGACGATGTATGTGACTGTTACTTTCATAATGCAAATTCGATGAGAGAAAGCAATTGAACAAATCGTAATTTCATTACGGATTCTTAGAAGTTCAGTAAATGTTCATAATTGTTTTGAAATGAAATCAATTATTTCAAGTGTATCTAGTACTATATTTACATTTATAAGAGTAATATACTCTCTTCCGTTATGACTGTCCTTTTGTTGAGATTATTACTAAAAATAAGTCAACGATTTCATATCCAGTTGTTCAAAACATATCAGTAAGACCCTTCTGAATTAAATAAGTTATGAGGGTTGGGAAAAAAATTGAAATTCCAGATAAAATGATTCATTACTTTACACGATAATGGTTTCGGTGCTGTACAACATCATCACCTGATACGCAGCATTGAAACCATGATCGTGTGATTTAATAAACCTTTTTATGTGCAAAAGCAAATTTTTTCTCTACCCTCATCTTGAATGAATTCCACCTATTTATGCCTGAGACGGTTATGTTTGACTTAGTGATTTTTAGCATCACTCTCTAAACTTAACTATATTCTTGTTGAAATAGTATTTCTTGTTTATTATTAAATAGTATTTCATGCACGGTCTCAAAATCTTTGGATCTTATAAATACTGTTAAATTTGTCAGAATATCGATGGATAAGTACCTATTACTCATAACACTTTTGGAAAGGGATGTACGATTTAGTTGGCTTATCATAAAACATGTTCGATTCCCTAATGATGAAATTATCAACGGCCAGTCATTGCTTTCGATTTCAGACTTTGTTATTAACTCTTTAAATATACAGTAGAGACTAGGATTTCCGCAATTTATCATTGGAAAAGGAAAATAGGACAAAAGAAAAAGATATTATTCCAGAAGAAAGAAATATTCCGTTAACTTTCAATTAGAAAAGTGATCCTTCAATAAATATGTGAATATGTTAGTCCTACGTGAATCAAATAAGGACACGCCATAGGAGTAACATGAATTTGTTTTTAGCGAGCAATCGGTGAAGCTGAAGGTCAGTAGAGACGCACCAGACCAAATCCAGGATTAATGATCGTCGATGTTGAATACTCTTTACAAGTTTTTGTTCCTGTTCTATCGCTTGATGCAGTTAAAGGTCTGTAAGTTACACATGAGTTATAAGACAGATGAGAAAATGGAATGCAGGAGCTTTAGGCTGGAGAAATAGAATGGAATTTCAGGAATTGGTTGATAAAATCCTGGATGAGGACCAGTGCATGAGTACAAGCGTGAGGCGAAAGGTAAGACCAACTTAATAATGGAATAAAACCAAAAAATGAAACATATAAATGATATAGAGGAGAATGATTACAAATTTATCCGTAACGGAATTAATAAGAAAATTGAAAGGAGTAGGAAATAGAAGAATACAGTTAGAAATAAGAAAGTAGTGAGATATTAATAATAAACTAAGATGAGAAACTAATAGGTCGAAAGAGGCGTGGTGGAAGCTGAATGACGATATGGAGCATTTAAAGAGGTCTTTAGCACTAAGAGAGATATTAGGTAATTCGTTAGAGGTAGGATTTTCATCTAATTTTCAAAGGGGAAGAGTGGACAAAAAAATTGACATCAGCATTAATCTACTCTTCACGAAAGACACGAAAGATATATGCCCTTACTTTAATGCCCATAATAACGACCTATTGGATGGACGGCGAACTAAATTGTAGGCATTATAAAAATGGCACACAATTAGGGCTCGAGATACCTCTGAAAAATACTGCCACCGCTGAATAAAGTGTTCCTTCTTATTAAACTTGCTCTTTGATGCAAGAGGATGCCAATAAATTGGGGAATTCCGGGGTATGGGGGATAACGTGAACACTGAAATGGTCTGAAAGAAGAACAAGTGACAGTATATTTAGGGGAGGTAGCCGATAGCTGAGGTCATTTGTGCCTCATCTAGCTGAGGTCGTTTGTCATCAGGGGTGGATGGGAAAGGACGAAGGGAGAGTGGAGATGGAGAGGGGTGGGTCCGCAATTATACGTCCCATCCGACGGACGGCGCCCTCACTCACATAAAGCGCTCTCCATAGGCAGTGTGTGCTATGCCCCAAGAAGGGATTGGGATACAACTAAAATAATCTGCCATCTCCAGGAATCGAACCCGGGCCCTCTGGGTGGGAAGGAAATACGCTAGCCACCGAAAAATCGCGATCCCCAGGAATAGAGAAAAACGAATGAAGAGGTTATTGGCATGGTAGTGAGAGAGTGTCGTCGAAGGAAACAGAAAGAAGACGGGAAAAGGGGATGCGTGGCGATTTGAATGGCTGTCGTTGTTTAAGACTATGATACGAAGGAGAATGCAAGTCAGCCGAGGTGGGGTGGGGCAACAGTATGCGCTGGACGGAAGGGAAAACATATTTGGATTTTAAGGGGTAATTAAACTGTAGCAAGGTTTTTAAGTAATTAGTGTCGTAAAAGATGGAACTTAGAGGTTTTTCATTGCTAGGTTACAGGATCCGTTCAATGGCTACGTTAATCGGTGTACTACTCTTACGCAATCATAATGATATAGATAATGCTAGATTGATTTTTGTTTATGACAAGAATATTTTCGCAACAGCTCTCTTTTCTCACGGCCTCAATCCTTATCGTGGTGGAAAGGCTTAGGTGTTCTCATCACAACTGGTGCTGTGCTGGCGGGAATAATGATAATCGCTCCTGTTAGGGTGATCCATAGGTCAATGGGTAGGGGCAAAACGAAAGGTACGTATCCTCGTACATATACGTAGCGTCTAGTGATGCGGCTCTAAAGGCGTCAGATTCCAGTGGGTCGGTTATTTCAGTGACGGTGTCACAATTAAATCATTATTGGGGTAAGCACAAGACAACGCCTCAATTACTGCTTTCAATGTAAATGCAGTTGACTTTTAATGTTTTCCAGCAAGATTTAAAAAACCTTAATTACTTACTATTGAACCACAGAAATTGTCTGTATAAAACAATCACCTAAATATTAATACTGCGACTATCATCTCTATAATTTGCCTGAGCTGTATGGAGGGTGGACATCGAATCCCGTCAGTCTGCTACAATTTCAGAATTTATTTTCCAACGGTATTATATTTTGAGATAGTGTACATAGAAAATACTAGTATGATATGAACACCGGATTTGAAGCATGGGAGTAAATTGGGATTTTATGTTGTTAAATTCCGTGGTTACTGTATTTGGAGATGACATTTACGAGTACTCACTTGAGCGTTCTTTCCGAAGTAGAAATACGCATAAGGTGAGAATATAAATAAGAAAAGGGGGTTAATGGCCTCCTTAAAAGTATGAGAGCTGAGCTATAAGCTAATACGTACGAGTGCATCTAGCTGAAGGAAAATTGGAGGAGATGGAAATTTTTTTACTCAATATATCAAATGAAATATCTCCATCCGCTATGCTTTAGGGTATTAGGAAAGTACGGGCAGAACATTAGGGACTGATAAACTCCTTCAGTTTTCCTTAAACGGCCGGGAACAAATTTCTCCATGGAAAATTTCGATAGGAAAGATCAAGAGAAAATGACCCTTGGAAAACTTAAAAAGGAAATGTAAAACTGAATGTTCAGGAGAGAGTTTGAAGGGAGGTATTTAGATGCCATGGATTTTATGGCACAGAATGCTGGACTTGAAAGGAGGATGATGGTCGCAGATGGTGACTTATGATGTATGGTCTCAGAGGAGAGCGGAGAAAGTGAGTTGGGGGACGGGAGGAACAATGATTATGATTTTTTGGAGTGGTGGCGGGTGAAATACGAGTGAAAAACTAGGGGTGGGGTAGATTTGGTATGGCGGTGACCGTGTGTGGGGGGGGGTTAAAGGGAAGAGGGAATTGCAAAGCGGGGCAGGACATGGGCGTCCGTGTTAGAGCACGTTAAGTACATGAAGGTGGATGGGAAGCACCAACAGGTGAGGAGTACTCTTTGACAATTATCATTCATAGTGTCTCTCCGGAGATGTTTAGGCTTTCCTATCAGCACTGAGAGCTAAAGAACTTGTTCTACATACTTTAGTTGGAACATTGGCCGGAGCATTGCCATACCTGAGTTTTAATATATTTCAATTGAAAATAACTAGTCGCTCCCAGTTATGATAGGTGAAGGAGGTTTTTTCACTCGGAGGTGCTATTTAAATATATTTAATTTTGACACGTTTTACTTTTCGTAGTGGTTTGTTATTACTCCTTTAATAAGGAATGATTTTATGATTGTCAAAAAATGTAATTGTTTATTTTATTCTAGCTTGTTAATTAGTTTTAATGAATGCTAATTACTTTTTTCGCGCACATAGTACATTCGGCTTGCAATGTCTAAATTCATTTTCATTTTGCGTAAAAGTTAGGAAACACTAAGTTGAAAGTGAGTGTTGGAGGTGCTTTTCCCCTTCAGTTCGCTGAAGAGGGCTACTTTGTGGCCAAAACACGTGTGTTCGACGCTTATCTTCGTCTGCGCTCTTTGTTTTCAGATTCTCCCAGAAGTTGGGCCCTTTTGAGTGTGTGTGTGTGCGTTTATTGAGTGCTAGTGTGTGTGAATGGTCTGTGCTCGTCCTTCGTGGATAGGCACAGTGTGTACTTGTAGAAAATCCTGGTACCTTAAACGGGGTCTTCCCTACAGCCTCGTGAAGGGTTACTTTTCCACCTAGAATCTTTAACGGGGTCCCTCAGCCTCGTGAAGGATTCTAAACAGGATAGTGTGTTTGTGGCTGTGTGTGGTCCCTGGCGTGGATTAATTTTCCGTAAACCACCACAGAGGGTATTCTTGGTTGAGAGGTTGTATTTTGGTCTCTTTTGTGGTTCCCGCGAAAAACCAACACAGCAATTAGTCTGACGAGAGTTGCGACTGTTGTTTACGACCGTTTGGAGTTCTTTTCCACCCTTATTATTTTAACCTGAGGCCGTAGAGCTCTTGATTTCTTTCCTTATGACTTCAGTCTGCCATCCGGGTAAAAACATTAACTTCAACTTATTCGCTAATGATACGGTTATTTGCCTGGATATAATTTCTCACCAGAATATCGCAAATTAGTACTTAGGATTGGTCTTTTCAATTCATTTCGAAAAATTGCGAGAAATGCATCCTTACATCTAAAGAATCGGAGGTGAAGGCGGAAATATCGTGGAACATATACGTACCCTCAGCCACCGTATCGTCGGGCCTAAAAATATTTTTTTAGCGTCGTCCCGGTGTCCATAACCCGTTACGAAACGAATTAGCATAACGTGCGTAAAAGTTGGATTGAAATTCAAGCCTGCAGGAGATCAGATTCTCTTCTTGTGTCACCGGAGGTTTCGAATTTCCAAGAACGACGTGCGACCCAAATTCCGGAGCCCCCTCCAAGGAATCACAATGGGTCCATTTTGTTTCCACATGCCCCCCTGTCACACCCTTAGCCCGTCGTCATTCCACACACAACATGCCACTGGGGGGTCGAGGAAAAACCCCGAGGAGTGGATTGGAACGCGAATCTCTGGATTGGAGCTTGAATCGAGCGCTCACAGTCAATTCAAATCGCTTCCTTCTCTCTGATTCATCCTCATTTCCTCTCCTTTCTCCGCAGCAAAACATTCTTCTCACCAATGCCACAAGGTGTTGGGTAACTGATCTAGAGGTCTGTTCGAGAATTTTGGTAAGACGTTCATGAGCTCTTCCTGCCCCCGTTTCTATGTCCCCATTTTTCAGGTTTTTCAATTTATGGAACTTATTATGTAGTTAGTAACCTTTTCTCAGTTACGCGATGTTAATGGAAAGATTAGGACTCAAATCCGATACTTTCCGATTGTCCTGAAGAATGATTTTCCATTGAGTTAATTCATCTTCTCTGCTTCGTGTGGATCTAGAGGGAAAAATAAAACTTGGAAGGACTCCTTTACACGGTTAAGTGGCAAATTACCCCTGAAGGGAAGTTGCTACAATTCATCAGTGGAGGGTACACATTTTAAGTAGGTATATCAAAACTTTAGTGGATCAAAAAAGCATTAACTACATACTACAACGTACCAATTCCCTTACCTCCTCCTCGGATTCCCACTTGCAACCTCAACTCCCGTCCCGTCACAGCGCAGGCCTCCTTAATCTTTCTGTTCAGCTCACACTTTCTCTCACGCGCCTTTCTTTGTCTCACTAAAATCTCACGTATGATGAATGAGTCCTTAACCTTAACCACCAAACAATTACGCCCTTTTCAGAAATTATGAGTGGCACAGAAAACGCTTCCGGTCGCTGTCTTCACATAATTGTACTCAATTCTTCTCCAAGAATTTCCTCACGTATTTGTTTTTTGATGTGTTGTTTATTCTACGTTGGATCAGTTTACTAGCAATGAAAATGATAGCTAGATAGATAGAAAACGGGTGTCATTGTTTCATAACATTGGTCTCACTAACCGCTGTTAAAGTTTGCTTATATATAATTGTTTTTCTGTTGAAGAGACATGTGCAACTAATTTTAATTATTTAGTTAACTCATTGAGTAAATTTTTATAAATCTGATTGAAAAAACCATTACAATAGCTTGTAATCTCAGATGAGATCTTGGGGGAGAAAATAGATTATTAACACAATTTTATTTAAAAATATGTTGTTAAACAAATAATTAATAGTATAAAGTTATTAAATAGCAATTTAACCTAGCTACGAGGCCAAAAAATTTTAAGAGAATATATCTTGATTAGAATTATTCCTCTAGAATTTTGGAACCTTTAAAAATATTGTGGAACCGATAACGCACAACGTGAAAATCAGCTCCGGGGGTGAAAGTCATCTGACGATGTTATAATGATAGGTGTGAATAGAGTTTAACTCCGTCGAATTTATTTATGATAAATGACAGCACTCGTGAAATTAAATGCATAGTATCCGGGAAGCCCTCATGTAAGTGGACATGCACCTCAAGAAAAGTGTTAAAAAGACAATGATAAAATATGCGATTGTAACATTATCATTTTCTAGATATTAGTAGTTACTGTTGATTATTATTGCTCTTTTTACACAGTAATATTACAGTACCATGACCACTAAGGGTGCTAATGCTTATATATAAATGGCGTACTACAAATGCTTTTATTTCCTCCACCTACTCTATATTGCGTACCCAGTAGTTCCCTACAAATCAACTGGACAATGAGTGAAGTTTGTTGAAGACATTTCCGATAGCACATAAAATGGGTGCAAATGGTCGGATTTATCCTAAATAGGCTTTCTCTGCTGATGAGAGTGCAAAGTCATGGCGATAAAATAAGATGATTTGTTACATTTACTAATCTCATTTATTTAATGACAGCGAAGTACGCAGAAAGCGATTTTTGTATCGTCGATCATCATGTACCGTCGACACGAGCTTCGGTTTGTTTGTGGCACATCTCCAAGCTATCCTTCATTCGACAAATCCCTTCATTCCATTGCAATAGTTTGTACTTAGCATCTTCCATGGCCTGCTTCTCGTCGTTCCTTCTCAGCCTTCCTCTGCAATCCCCCCCCCCCTATAGTTCCTTTTGGCATACTCTTCAAGTCGTGCCTCACGTTGAGTCCAATTGGTTTCCTTCTCTTTCTTCTATCTTCCATTCATCTCCTTGCCATCTACTGCCTACTTCTTCCATTGCTGGTGATAAATGCAAAAACTCTCCTAATATTTGTTTGAGTGCGTCTTCACCTTATATGCTGTGAAATTTATATGATTGCAGATTATTAAATTGATTTATAACTGTTTATGTTGAAGTTTTACCTTTTATCTTCTTCTCGTGCCGTTCTCTTCAGGTCTCTATCCTACTCCCAATATTGTTCGCAAATCGGAGCATTCTTCCTCCTCGCCTTCAAACGCCACTTTTTACCTTTTCCTCGTTCCTATTCATTGTCTTTTCAATTGGCAAAGGAAGCGATATATCTGAAGCACTTGTTTAGAATACAATATCAAAGACGGAAATGAGAGAGCAGTCCCAAAATTACGAAACAAATAATAACCCATGCCCTAAAGAAATATGTTTGAATATTGTCGACACATTGTGTATTCCTCAGAAAGCATATTCCTTAAGACTATGACAGAAGACTTGATCACTCCACAATTGAATTTAAACCACATTATTCCCTTTTTCAAAGGTGAATCGAAGGAAGACCGCAAGTTCAATTTCATAAACGATAGCAGTTGGATAAATGTTTTTTAGTTTTTGAGTGAAAACATCAAATCGATGCCAGAAAAGACAGAACAAGTAGATTTATTCGACACTATGAGGGCTTTTATTCCGGCATTCCAAAATTGAGAAAAAGGACTAATGAAGCGGATGTGGTGTTTTTTTATTAAACGCATTTATAGATGATGCCCTTGATAACACATTATGCAGCCATAAAAATTGCACGGTTGTAACAGGTGAATCATTGAATTGAGATTTAAAATGGATTAAATTAATTCATAGGTGTCATGAACTCCAAATAGCAGATAACCGTCGCGTCAGAAGGACCCTCTTCGATCTCTAATTCGCATTAACGATATAAGTCCCTACATAAACAGAAATATAAGATTATAATGTTAACTTATATTATTATAATATTAAATATAACGTAAATAAATATTTCCCGGATGAACAATAAACTATAAAGGAATTATTTGAATATTATATAGCAGGTTTCCTCTCGCACTTTGAGCAATATTTAAAACAAATTGAATTCATACCAATAAAAATAAACTGTAGCAAATTCGCAATAATGAATTTTTGGATAAACAGAATGGGTGGAATGGAAGTTACATGTCAATAAGATGGGATTTAATTGATAGATGCCAAATTCCTAAGCTAAGGAAACCGATGAATGCGACGCAAAAGGGAGGTGTTGCTGACTTAAGAATATCCGAGAGCTAAACCTTCAATTGTCATTTTGGACGCTATTTAAATAAAGCTAATATTATATTCATTCCATTAATAATCTCATTAAAATTTCGATAATATTCTGATATAGAAATCTTCGGGAGTTAAATTTTTGGATAGCCCAGAGTGGTATGTCTTTATTTAAGCATCACATAAATCGGTAGGAAATGTTTATCCCATAGAGGAACGCAATGAAAGAGCGGTTTCCTAATTCATGTGCACGAGACCTCTTCATGCTTTAACTTATTTTCTTTTTTATAGAAATGGCAATTGGAGGTTTACCTGGAAAGCCAATTTATAAAACACCACACTTGATTTCCTTCATTTACTGGCATACTCACTGCGGGAATTCTGATCGCTTTTTGATTTGAATGAATATTAACTCCATGATTTTACTGAACTTGACACTTCCACTCTAGAGAATTTATAATTTGGAGCATGCATAGCTAGCTGCAAAAACACTAAAAAGGTGAAATAATACTGTTTTTCTTGATTGCATCTGAGAAAAATATTTCAACAAAGTGTGAATTCATTTTAGTATTTCAGCCCATGAAGACCTATTGCGCTGATTCCATTAAAAAGGGCTAAGTTTCATCATTGGACGTGTTGTCGTATTGAAATTAATGTATCAGAATTATGTTCAGTGAATTTGTGGAATGGTCTCAACCGATAAAGTAGTTTAAAAACCTGATGTCATATGATTGTGCTCATCTAAAGAATAGGGGTGATAAATATCAATTTCCTCGGGACAACAAGTAATGTAAATCTACATGAATGTAACCAATTGAAATGACAGTAAGGGTTAAAGTTTTGTTTAAAAGTTTAAGGGTGATATGAATGCAAGGAACCATGAAAAATAGATGGAATTTTGGTTAGCTTTGAGGTCTCCTTCTAGTCAATCCTTGGTTTGGCTGATTCTGATGAAGGCGATGATTGTTTAAACTTTCGTGACTCAAGAATGTGAATATTTCCAACAGTTTCCAGTTTCCAACGTTCGTCAGCCACCCTTGCCTCAGTGCTGGCTTACATGATTGGTGGTGCGCATTTAGGGGCGTACACACACGTACGCCCACGCGCCCGGCCGCCAACCGTTAGGTGACGAAGGGAGGAGGGATGGGAGATCGAGCGGGGGGCGGGTACCACGCCAAACCACGCTGTGCACGAGATTTTCGAGGATCGGTAATGCTAATTTAAAACCCTCCGGAAGAGCATCTTCCTTCTTGCTGAGTTCTCTATATGGCATGCACATAAATTAGGGATCGGGTACACAGAATATAGCACTTGATACAGCTCGGATTGACGCTCAATATCTAGACATTTGATACTTCGAGATAACCCGATACTACTTGTCTCGAATATCAGGATGCCAAAATATTACGAAAATTGAAGGATGATAGCTATTTTGCAGAAATGAATCATTTCACTACTGCCATATTTTTAACGCTTCTCTATTTATGTCATGACACACACAAGGATATTAATCTGATGAAAATATCCAACTTTGTTCTATTATTCACTTCCATAAACTGCATCATCCCGTATTTCAGCATGGACATATGCTGTTTACTTTTAAAATATAAAGTTTCAATTCCATGTAAATGAAAATTAGCAAAACGAACATCGTATTTTAATTAAAAAAGAGACCACTATATCGACACAGTGTTATTATTAAGGTAACAATTAGTGAACATGCCTGAAAATATGAAATATATACTAAAGATTAATAAAAAATCTAGGTGTGATATCTCAAAGGGTAGAGAGCTGGTCTACGGACTGTCTGCTGGGTGAAACGTATGCAGGGAGAATGTGGACAAGCTAACAAAAAATTAGAATTAATTAGAAGAGTACTAGGTAAATGTGATGAAAAGGTCGAAGAGAAATGTTATCTTTCGCTGGCCTCGAAGGCCTCTCAAGTCAGACCTCATTTAGAATGTGCTCCTTGTATATGGAATTCTTATGAAGTTGGATTGATTGCCGAAATGGATCGCGTTCAGCGTAGAGGAGCTAGATTTGTAAAACGTTGCGATTGTAAAACTTAGTTGCGTATTCAAAAAGAGCAACTAGTTTGAGAATCACTCACAGAGCAAAGGTTAAATTAAATATTGAAGTTCTTGCATAAATTGGAAGGATGCCTCTTGGAGTACCAGGCCTCCCTGGAAACTCGTAGCTGCCGACCGAGGGAATGGAACCCTCGCCCCTTAACACAGGTGTTTGAATGTCACTCGGCATAGGGCTTAGCGCTAGGTGATCTCTAATCTCACCTATCAAGCCAATCCTCGGGTTGATTGCCGTGGTTTGCTCATTCTGAAAAAAAGGAGGGGGGAAGCAAATGGTGGTGAGAATCTTTGTAGCCCTTGCTGGTAAATGTGGGAAAAAAAGAGGGCGGGAAGGATTGAGGGTCAGGGTTCATTGAGAGCCCGATTCCGATGCGTCGGTGACGGGGGGTGGGCGGAAGTGCAATCGCCACCAAGGCTAAGGTCAGGTGTCATCTTTCTGAGCAGAAATCGTAGACTGGAGAGTATAAGAAAAATGTTGATGGGAAGAAAGTGGATGCGGAAAAAAGTTTGTTATCAAGTTTAAAATTAGTTGGGCAATCCACTATTTCAAATTTTCTTGGAAATCCAACTTCCCCATTTATTGCATAGATGGGAAATCAAGTGATCAAAATTCTTAAAATGGCTGTCTGTCATCACTCAGTCGCAAAGTCTTTTGCCAAGTCAGATGTTGTGTCATGTTTTAAAAGATAAATTTGTTATTAAATAATTTTCCTTTTTCTAATATTTATATTTGTTCTGGTTTGGCCAACCTATTTGCAACTGCAATCATCACACATGAGTTCATGCGCACCAGTTTTGTCACAATTATTTTATTTGTCTTTACTAATGCGAAAATAACCTTCCGATACTACGAAGATCATTAAGGGACACTTGGGTCTTTTCAGCGAGAATAATTTTCTGCTGTTCATGCAGCAGTCAATTAGCAAAAAGATATTCGCACCACGAAATTAGTTTATCATAAGTACATGGAGTGTGGGTAAACATGGTTGCTGCTATCCTTTCGACTGATCGATTTAAGAATTTCGTTACACATTTTTCATGAAATCCATTTCGGTTAGCTACGAATTTCATAATATCCAACTCCCTTACATGCATATAGTTTCAGTCCGGCATTTGTACTTTTTCCGTCACCCCTCCTCTCCTTCCCCAAATAATGCCAAAAAATACCAGGAGGATTTTCGCTATCACCCACTTTCGATAAACATGAAACCAATTCCACTGAATGCTAATTTGGTAATGAACAACTGTGTCAAACTCATGGTCGGTTGATTTTTTTGAAGCGTAATGATTGAATTTTTTATTTTGTATTATAATGGAAATCAACAATTATCGCCAAGTAAGGCCGAAGAGACTGTTCTACGTTTAATTACCGTAAGAAAAAACTTCATAAATGTAAATGATTTTCTTACAGTTCAATCAAGGAGTCTTACGCACCGTTATGATGCCTGGTAAGGCTGCCAGTGACTTGTGACATTTGGATGAAGAAAATAATATCACCTTTCGAAGAACTTCACTTCAAACTTGAGAACCCAATTTCATTTGAACAGAGTTTTAAAAAATCCCACAGTTAGGCGCAGTATTATTGCACCAAACCCTTCTCTTGGGTTTTGCATTGTCAGTCTTAATAATAAGTTCACGAGTGCATACGCCGCTCTAACTTTCACCCCGTGATATAACTCACACAACGCTTGCTCCCGTAATTTGACTTCCAAAGCATTGCGTCCTACTTCAGTAGACATTTCTTATTCTTAAAACTTCTACAGCCTCCGATAACATTTTGGGTGACACTTTAAGGTAATATTGAGAGATGACAATAATATTTAAATAACATAATTGTTTTTTCCTTCAAATATGAGAGAAAAATGGCACAGGAAAATTAGGAAACTCTAATGCTTAATTCTGAAGTCTATAACTTATGAATTAAAAAAATAATTGAGGCTTCCAGTTGGTGAGGAAATTTATGACCATTGACAGAATACTGAAACAATAATGTTCATTGATCGTAAAACATTTCTGGAACTTTCCTAAAACTACGGCGTACCTTTAGTGATATTTCTTGCTGCAAAACAAAAATAAGACATATAAGTGAAATGTAAATATGCTTGTACTAGGTAGTTATCACGAATAAAATACGCACAATGTAGACAGAAATTTTTAGGAATTATTGAAAGTATTTCTCCTGGAGTGGACAAAAGTTGAAATAGATGTGGGATAAAAAGAGACGTTTCAGGCGTGAAATGGTGTAATATACCTGATGATGATGTAGTGACATTGAAACCGGTCGCATTAAATTTTATTTTTGTGGAAAATTGCTATTTTTAATAAGATGTGGGATGCTTTACGTATACTTTTTTCAAAGTTGATAAGTTCTCATCGATATCAAAATGTATTCAACGCATTGATATGGATTCAATCCCAAATCATTCGCCTCTACTAGGATGCTTTTTACGTTTGGGCTAATGATTTCAGCCATTTGAAATTGTTGCATTGTAATGCACATTCAGCGGATGACTCCATTAGAAGTTAATTTTGTGGCATCTCCTGAAGTTTATTAGAGATAGTTGATCAGAGTTTATATTCTTGTATACCATAGCAAAGCCTTGAAGCAAAACTTTCCAAATTTTTCTTTGAGCTTAAAAAATATTTTTCATTTTAAATATCATTGCAACTGACTTCTATGTTCCCTTGGTGTCCGAGGCTATCTCCCGAAGAGGGAAGCAGAGTGCTCATCAATCTGGAAGGGTGCTTCAACTAAGGATTGCCGTCACATACACAATTTGGATCGCGAGAAGCATGTCTTTCGGAATCTTCCAACACCCGAGGCAACGCAGCGCATAGCGATCCGTATTCCGGAATACAGGGTTTAGAGGGCAACAGAGCTTTCTGCAAGTTTCTGCGTCCAACCTCCACTCTTCTGCCGGAGAGTAGCGTGTTTGGAATCTTGCCTTCGCCTTCCTCTTTGCCGTCGCAAATATATTAGCGATGCACTCACTATACGGAGCTTCATTAATGATCATTTTGAAATCCACCTTTCACATTTATTCACTATTGTGATCTCGACTCACGTCGCAGAAACGATGGAACCCAAAGAAATGAAACATATGCGCGCCCTTGAACATTTTTCCGCCTCAACTCATTCATTCTTCTCTGCCACCCACTGCTAGTTATGTCACGCTAATAATTTGCTGCATTCTTCCACACGAAGCCGCTCGGGAGACCATATTACGAAATTTGCCACTGGACTGAATCCAGGAAGTGGTTATGGCATCGCTAACGACTTGAGGCGGAAGTCGTAATTATTATATTGAACTGAATATCAACAATGCGCGGATTAGCGCACTGAGTACCCTGTGACGTCCGGATTCCGCGGTTATTTATGATTAGCCCGCACTTCCATCTACCTACACCGAAGCCTTCCAACTCAAATTTCAAACGGAAAAAAGTGTTGATATGCATGAATTCCTGAATACTTTACCTGGACATGATGAAATCAGTCCAAAAGCAGTACTATCTAAATTCATAGAAAAGATATGTTGGTGCACATTTTACATCACGTAAATTATATTTTGCCACGGTAACCAGAAACAAGAATATATTATAAGTGAATGCAATGGACTCTGGTGCAATAGGCACCAGAGTCAAGTGGGTAGACCACTAGGCTATTGGACCGGGGTCAACTCCGGGGGGCGTCTCTGTTCACGCTCAGCTTCACTAACGAGGTGCATTTTTCGGATAATTAATATTTATAGGAATCCACAGGTAGCAGAGTGAAAGAACCTGACTCCTCTGCCCTGAATGAATGTGTAGATTCCACGCGCTGCTGTGCTTAGGGCTAGGTTAGTTCCACCCTCACACATACAACTTTCTGAAATAAGAATTGATAGAATTTTGAATTTAATTCACATTAGATTCAAAATTCTATTAATTCAGTTATTCCAGCCTCTGAGAGTTGCATTCTCGGAAGGTCACCACTCAGTAAAATATGTTGACCGATGTGACTTGTTTCGATATCTAGGGCTGTCCTTTTGGATCCTACGTCATCGTTAAAATAATTCGTCGTTAAAATAAAAGGTCAAAGAAAAGAATTCACCAAGTCTCTCTGCCTTGCAAGTTGTGCTATGATCTGAACTGTTTCGTATTAGTATCAAACTTAGACTTCGGGTGATCCTTTCATAAATTATGGTTAAATTGCTCGGACCCATGTTTAATCTACGTGTTTGTCTTTCTTTCGGTAAAACGGTTATTTCCGTCCATAAATATCCAAATCAATGAATTTCCGTCACTAACTATCTTTAATCTTTTTACTACTGTAGAGTTGAGACTTTCCGCCATCCAAGTATTCAAGCCCTGGTTATTCAAGTCCGAATTATAGTAGTATGCATATTATTGTTGTATGGAAGTTAAATGCTTAATCTAATTATTCAACTCTAATAATATTTTGTACGATAATCCAAAACTCTGGATGAAACGCTTAATTTTGGATTAAGTTGCTTTGGACCTGAGAAAGTGATAAGCAAATTGTTGCCAATATCGAGGTCGTTGATTAGTGGAACAACATCATTTATACGTATGCATTTACTTTAGATTTTTTCGGTTTCTCTGTGTTGTGAAATTCTTTCAGAATAAACAATACATGAATACAGGGAGACCGAAATCTAAAATGAATTCTGTAATGAATGAGTACTTAGTAAATCTTAAATGACAAAACATATGCAGTGGCTATACACAAGGTAGGAGACAACCGCTGAAAGATTTTGATTTCAATTAGAATTATATCCGAAATATTTTCCTTGCCAAATCTATGGTACCAAATGGAGCCACTAAAATGATACGTTAACCTAATCTGCGATAGTTTTACTGTAAAGGAGGAGAAAAGGTGCAAATGACTGAAGCTAATATCCCTCGACCATAGATAGTTTTCCGTTAAAGAGATTGGGCCTGACATAAAAACAACAAAAGCATGATAGAATGGAATTTTACATGTATAACGGGGAAAAAGCGTTTACAATCATTCACACGGAAAATAAACTAAATGTGTTTCAACATCCGTCCTATCGATGAAATTCCGCCAATGATCACCTCTGATTCTGGGTCATCCCGATTATGCCCTAAGGAAATGTTCATTCCTTCTCATGCCATTAGCAAAACAATCTCTTCAACGCGAGGCTTTCCAATGAGGAAATCATCTCTATTACGCACTGTCGTCGCCGTAACGGAATCCCTCAGTTCTGGGTGAGAAAGTGTCTAAATATGTTGGATTTGCTCTGAAATTCATTTAGCCGGAAGATAATTCAGATGGGACGCCACTAATCAACTCTTTGGAGTCATCTCGGCATCAGGGGAGCTCTGAAATCACGGAATTATCTTTCGTCTGACCTAAGGCGTCTTCCATGAGATTTAGCAAAGAACTTACTTCGTTAATTCAGTGAAATTCAGTCTTGCTTCCATAAAGTTTTGTAGTTTCAGGAATGAAAATGAAATATATTCAGAAAGGCACTTTGATTTATTTATTTATATACGCTGCAAGCCACCCTTAGGATGTGTGGCAGAAGTTGAAGTTTTCTCGAGTATTCTTAAATGCAAATAAGTATTTCGGAATTTCTCAAATTGTGAATTCACTGCAGTGTCTGTAAGAGGAGATGACAGGAGGAAATGGAATTTAAATCACGTTGAACAGCATCGGTGATAATGGACAACCCTGCCTTACAGCTTTTTTTGCCCATCCGGACTCTCCGTTCCCCACTCACACCTGAGCAGTCTGAGACATGTACAGGTTGCGGATCAGTCTCCTGTCCCTCCAATCCATTCCTATTTTCTGCGATGCACTCATTAATTTTTCCCAATTCACTCTATCAAACGATTTTTCGAAATCTACAAAACAGGCAAAAACGTCCTGATTGTATTCTATATTCCTCTCGATTAGTGATCTCATTACTGCAATGGCATCGCGCGTACATCTTCCCTTCCTAAACCCAAACTGATCATTCCCTAAGTAATCATTTGCCCTACTCTCTATCCTTTTGTTGATGATACTGAGAATAACTTTAGCTACGTGGAATATCAAACTTATTGTTCTGTAATCCTCATATGAGGTAGACTTTACCTTTTTCGGAATAGGAACTAAAACTGATCTCACAAAATCTTCCGGCCAGATTCCTTCCTCTTAGATACTACAAATCAGTCCATAACTTCTAAACAAGTCTTCTTCCCGCATTTTCATAAACATTTCAGTAGTTCCACAGGAATGCTGTCCACTCCAACGGCCTTATTTGATTTCATCTCCCTTAATGCCCTTTCTATCTCATCGTCGAGTATGCCTAGATCTAAGCTATCTTCAACTACGTCATATTCTCTTTCTATATCTAAGCTAGTTGACCTAAGTTCTTTACCATAGAGTTCTTCTATATATTCCTTCCATCTCTCTTGGGTCTTTTATGCTTCAACTATTATCTTACCCGACTTATCTCTAACTGTCAATAGATTTTACCTTCTTACTTCCCGATAGTGATTTAACCTTCTTATAGAGCGCACCAACTCTACCCTTCCTCTACAAGATTTCCATATATTCGCACTGCATCTTCCATCATGTTCCTTTTGCGGAGAGGTGGGGACGGCGGATTCATGCAGACCTCTCGATAGCTCAAGTGGTTATAGCATAGGCCCGGCAAATCGAAAGATCCGGTGTTCAAGTCCCGGCCAAGAAAATATTTTTACACTATTGGTCTGCTTGAATTCGCCTTCCCCACCTTTTTGTGTTCGTCTTTCATGTGTGTTCCTATCCCCTTTCCTTATATCTATTTCCATGTGAATGAATATAAATACACTCACACTAAATGCTTACGGCATGAACCATAAATCTGGGGAAAAGGGTTTCCCCAGGGAAAATTTCCTTTCCCTGCACCTCCTGTGGCCTCCTAAAAATTTCTCTTGTGCAGGGAAAGACGAAGTCTGGTTTTTAGCCAGTGTTTAGAGATGACCCCGTATGGATACCATCCGAGCATCTTTTAGCGTTTTCCTATCAGTCCTCACATATGTATATGACATGGCATGTTTCCGTGCCATGGCTTTTCTTGGTGTAATGCCTTTTCCTGGCTCCCAGGGTGGGAGAGTCAACCTTCGCACGCCCTTCTCCCCTAGACATGCGGTCTGGGCCAATGAAAGCATTGTGCATTAGTGGGACGATCGCACTTTGGAGATGGACATCTTCCCACCACTCTGAACAGTGGCGTGTAGATTGGAAAGGGGTTGACTAAATGAATCGCCGTTGCCTGGAGGGGACACCATGAAGGTGATGCTCTCTAAAACGGACAAGACACTGAAATGGGGCTGCTGTAACAGCTTACGATATTTCTCTGCCACTCCTGATCGGAAAATTTTGTTACTCGAGTATTTTCATAGTTTCTGACGTCTTCTTCGAGTGGACGGTTTGCGGTTGTTCCCGTATTTACAATTTTCTAGTGATTGAAGTTATGTTGCTTAGGCGCTATAGAATCAAACAATAGATGGAGTTGCATACTTAAGGTTGCGTAGGGAAATAAATGTTAAATTTTCCTGCACATGTTTATTTCCCCTGTAATATTAACCCTCTTAATAGTATAGCATCTGTTACCTAAGTTTCTAATGTATGCATTTGGAATTTAAAACATGCATTGATGTCACATTTCTCACTTTATGGATGGAAGGGGTGATGAATATGAATTGTAAACAAAATGACAATGAAGTGCATATGTCTTCGCTCTCACCCGAATGATAGCTGATGGACTGAATTTAAGAAAATCAACAGTGCACACCATTTTAGTGAACATGACCATGACAATGCACTTGTACAGTCAGCATTGATTGTTCTACAGTTTTTTGGCGAAAAGTTTAGTCACCATCCTTGATCATCCACCTTTTTTGCCAGATCTCACCCCCTGCGACTTTTTCTTATAACTAAAATGCAAAATGTGATGAGGGTACATCACTGGGAAGATGTGGACATAATAAAGCAACAAACGACTAAGAAGAAGGCTAAAAATCCTAACTGCCGAGGACTTCCAATGGTGCTTAAAACAGTGGACAAGAAGATGGAATAAGTGCATAGCAACGAATTGAGAGTACTTTGAAGGGGACACATTCGAAGTAGACTAAATTTTGCAAAATAAAGTTTTTATGGCCTCAGTTTACGTATTTATTCGACAGGGTATTAAGAGGTAGAATAGCTGTGGGAGACGGCGGAAACAAGAAATGAAAGATTACTCGAATTCTAATGACGTCATTATTAAGGACTAATCGGAATGCACGCGAGACATTGGAGACTGATGCGTCTTTGTCAGGCGATGGAAAAAATGGTTCTATCGCGGGGTAGATAAAAAGAGAATGCTTCGGTTGGCAAGTGAACAAGCCACGTGCCCGCATAAATCTATGTTTGCGGAACGACCGGGTTCACCAAGGGTCGTGGCATGGCAGCTGTACCCTCGCCAAGAGGCCCAGCAATCGCTTTGATTCACTTAAATTGCCTCCGGGACTAATTCTCAATTCTACAATTGGATTTTCAAGACTTTAACGAGTAGAGATTCTGTCCACGTAGCCAGAACTGAACTCTCTCAGCTCTCAATCTATGAAAGTTCATGAACGCTTGGGAGTAATCTGAATCTCCTCAGAGCTGTTGCTTGAAGTAATGTCATTTTTTCCAAATTAGGATGATTATGTGTCTCGCTGGAAATAAAGTTTAAATATTAATCGCTTCGGCCGAAATCTATTGAGGTAATATAAGTGGCCCTTAATTGCACATCCCTTGTGACCTTAGCGACGTAAACTTCGAACACAACGCAAGACCGAACTTAAATAAAATTCATCGATGTGAAATTATTCAAGAGGCAATGAAAAAGCTCATAACATAATCCCAAATTTTCAGCATAATGGCGTTAAGAATCGCATTTCACCAGTGAAAGTGAGTATCATCAGTGGATTTTGTGAAATGTAGTAATATGCAAGAGAACTCCATTAAACATTTACATCATATCCGATTAATTTAATTCCGGTAGTGTATTTGGGTGGCTCAAATTATCCATCTATCATCCAATTACAGATTTAATAGAACAAGGAACTTATTACTCAAGAAATGGAAAATATTGAAAGGTTTCTGAAGGTAAGCATTTCATTTGTTCAATGCCTGGGTTATATTTCTGGCATTTGCACTTACGAGCGTAATTTTGGTGTGCATATATCAAGAGTCAAAATTAGAAATTCGTTTCGCATAGGTTCGTTCAAAATTCTAAATAAATTTTCAATTTACAGAGGTGAAATTTTAAAATTATACAGGAAATTAACGGTGTGTCAGCGGTAAGCGTGGGAGTATCCTTGCTAATGAAATGTGATGCTGGATACTTGATTCATCCGCGGGCGAATATTCGCCTTATTGGCTACTCGAAATAACCAAGGCGGAGACCCACAATCCTCACCCATCTCCATGGAGACTTCATTCATCATCATCCTCAGACTACAGAGCCTACCTCGTGTTGTCATATAATGAATGGGTAACTCCAACGTTATAACAGTGTCTAATTTCGCGTATAATACTTATTTGAATAGGAAAATTAATATAACAATGCTCTTATATGTACTTATCCTTCACGCTGCTCCCTTTCGGGGAAGGGAAAGCCAAAATAACCACGATTTTCAGCTAATTAATGAAATTTGCTCCACTTTACTAATCTCAACCCTTGCTCTTTCCCATTCCTCTTCATGCGCCGCCCTCACATTCATATACTGTTGAGTACATGTATATACCCTTTTGTTTCTGTGGCTCCTAATATTCTTCATTATAGTGCACTACACATAATAACCAGCATTTAAAAATTTTATTTAAACATTACTTTAATTAGTAAAGAGAAATAATATGCGACGTCATGTGTTACATGTGCTACATGCGTTGCCATCATCTATAAATAATGTCGTTGTTGTTATCGCTATCATAAAACTTTCTTGAGGTTTTCTGGTGTATTTAATTTTCTATCATTGTTTATAAAACAATTTCCGGTTCGTATGAAACAAAGGCAGGCGTAAACCTGTTTTCGGAAGCTACGAGCGATACTTACTTAAGGGACAGGATGAGTTGAGTGCAAAAGAGGGAAATAGAAAAGTGTCTCACAGAAGTAAAATATAATGATCATATCACTTATGAATAATGCAAACGTGTGTTGTTTGGGTAGTTTCGTATTTTGCTCGTAATTATAACTCTAACGCAGCATGCACACTCGTGATCGATACTATGGACTTCGAATCTTCATAGCGAAAGTCAGATTGTCGACTAGCCGAAAGCGTACGCGACGAGGAATCTTGACGTCCGCGATCTTAATAACGAATTTTAATAACTCCATTTAAAAGCCCTCTCTCTCTCTTTCGTAAATTTGATAGCTTTGCCGCTGGAAGTTACTACGTTCGCACGAAAAATGAAATTTTGCGGTATGGCATGACATTTTGTGGATTCGCTGAAAATTTGTATTGCTCCTGTAGAACATATGGATAAATTTGCATATATTTATGCGAGCGTAGAGTGCATTCTCGTTACGGCTTCGAGATGTATTATAATGTGAATGACGCTTGCTGATAATTATGTGGGAAATTACACTTATTGCATTTATATGTAGGCAAAGAGTGAACTGCATGGAGTAGTGATTTGGGGTATGATAAAGGTGTACAAAATTGGCTCTCATGTACTTGAAGGGTCATGGGATAGAGGGAAGTCCGTAAGAAGATTATGTTAAGCTAATATAAAATTAACGACGAAACAATTATTATTACTCTTGGCTTTTTTACGCATTGATGTTGAATGGCATAATTGAATAACTTTGCACATATATGGCAAAACTGAAAAGAGAGTTAAGGGGTGTGGCAGGGAGTTCATCCACTCTGGATATGTGCAACACGCGAAGAGACGTGGCCACATGTCGTGCAGGAATGACTGGTAGTTACATCATATACAACATATACATCAATTAAATACCACAGAAATCGTAGCTGGAGCGTTTGGTGGAGATCGGTAGAACACAATCTCATAATTAACGGTTAAATAACGTCAAAATAAAACTTTTTAATTCCACATAAAAACTTTCTGTGCGGTATTACAAAGTTTTGATTAAAACACGAAACAATTTCACAAAGTTACGCTTGAAACTAGTAATCATCATAAGTTTTTAAATCCTAAGATTGCTTTGCTGGATGAAGCCTTCTCTATTCATTTTTAATAACTGATAGCTTCTTTGCTTTACGTCCTTCTTCATGGGACCTAATGCCTATGCCTTCTTTGCCTTTTAGTCTCCCTCGCGAGGCCTTTCCTTCAACTTTACCTTCTAGTAGGTTTCTAACAAAGCCGTTAACTTTGCCAAAGTGTGCTTGATCCACCTTGAATGATGAAGAGAACTTACCCCACCAGGGGTAAGTTCTCTTCATCCTTGGCCGTGCAACTTATTGATCCAACCCTCAATATCACAGGTGTACGAATATTCTTCTTTTTGAGTATGATTGAGTATTCCTATGAGTACTTCTGAAATTTTCTGGTCGTGTCCGGAATATATACAGTATATAGGAGTGGTTTATATGGATATATTTATAGGAATTAATATATTTTTGGATATAGTTTATGTGTATGTATATAGTGTATTTATATATTTATTGGGTATATTTAAAGAGATGTGTTTATCTGCCTATTTATGTCATGGAAAAATTCCAGTTCGGCTCCTAACATAGTATGTTTCAGAATTGCATTAGTTGCTTCCAAGAATATGATGTTGAAAGAGTGTCACATGCTGTGCAAAAATTTTTAGGACCAGATAAAAAGTTTCATTTCGTACGAGCTTTCCAATTCATAGATTTGGTGAGCCGTCATGTGTAGATAAATTAAGGTTTTTACTCATGCGGTCCTAACGGTTGCCCTAATGACGACAGCATAGAATCAGTGAAATCGAACGAATCAGTGGAAGGGAACGATTTTCTGGAATGGCGCGCTCTGCCCAGTTACTTTTGGAGCAACTTTCCAGAGGCAGTTGACGCGTGTTTCCGTTATTTCAACACATGCGTCACTTGTTTTTGCTTTAGTTATTTCAGTGATTCTTTCTTCGAAGGATTAAACATTTGATTGGAGGAAGATGCTGTGCTGTCCTACTCGCTTCCTTAAATACCCTTTGCAAAGTTTCTCCACCGCTAAAGGGTAATCAAGGATGTTGAGACAAGAGCTATTAATTATTTTACAACCTAGATTGCTCAAAATAAAATTGAGATAATTGTAAAACAGTGTGCGATTAAACAAAACAAAAACACGTGACCAAATGTCCTCCGGTATTGTCTAGTGGTTAGGATACCCGGCTCTCACCCGGGAGGCCCGGGTTCGATTCCCGGTATCGGATTTAATTTTTTGCCGACCCCGGTAGTGGCGGGGTAATATCCTCGCCTGCGAACCCAAGGTCGCAAGATATTTCCCGCCTTGGTGGTTTTTCCTCTTGGTTGTATGTAATTATAATATTGTTATAGCATTTTTTAAAGGCCGAAGAGCTGTTTTCGGACTAATGCAAATTAAATAAATAAACATGGGATCATCAGGTTACAAGTATCTCTCTAGCTTGTATCTACCAATGCACGTACACTAACTCAAGGGCGAATTACCGTAATGTTTCTGTTTCATGATATTGAACAGCCTGCATGAATTTTCCACTAAAAGTATAGAGCTGAAAGAAGCCAAAAATATTTCGGATTACAGCACGACCGATCATTAAAGACCCTTGGAGGCAAAAATCCACCGTTCCAGTGGGCGAAACCCACCTTAACCGGCCGGTTTACACAATTTAAATAACCCTGGCATTTCAATAAACTTTCGTTAGTGTGCGTATAGGTTTATGAGAAACAAGAAGCTTAGAACTAGGATTAAAGTATATGTTTTACTCTAAAAATTTACATTTTTTGTAGCCGACATATAACGGCTCATGTTAATCTAATTTAAAAACCAGGCGGAAAAATTTACAATTCGGGAAAGCCCTACAAGTAAGAATAAATAAACTAAGGAACTAATCTAATCCTAGGGAAGCATTGGAGCAACTGGGGAATAATATTTACAGCATGAAGAAATTATAGCACTCTTCGCGAACTGTGCGAATGCAAGTGAGCCCCTTTTTTTCGTCCTTACAGGTGGGCAAGGGCGTAGAGATGTGGCCGAAAACGACCGCGAAAAACATAATAAGATAAAGAAAAAATCGTTAACAAGACTTAAAATTAAAAGATATATGGTAGGCCCATAGACGAGTTACATCCTTAGGCAGTGTGTATGTCTTTCCTGCTGAATCATAATTCCATATGTCAGTAAGTATTTACAGATTTTGCGAGTCGCGAATGAAATTTTGCAACTTGCGTACGCATGAATTCCACGGCAGACGGAAGACGATGGTTGGTACGCACTTCGGCCAAACGCGCAAGGTGGCTGACATTTATTAGGTCCCGAATGGCTTTGTTTTAGATGGTTTCGAGGTGGTACCATATCGTCTTCCGAATTGCGAAAATGGGACAAGCGTAGAGACATTTTGGCCGTATGATCGCCGTGTAACGGCGCATTCGCTCTTTAACTCTCTCCCACCAATTCCCTACTCCTCGTGTACCTCCAGCAATGTTGTCTACCTACTCAAGTGCCAACTTTGCCCTGCCTTTTACATTGGACAGTGTACCACACCCCTTAATATTAGAATCAATAATCATCGAACCTCATGCAACAATTCCTCCCTTATTGGTATGCTCCCAATCCCCAAACATGCCTCCGAACACAACACTGCCTTTGACCAATGTTTTAAAGTATCCGTCTTAGCATCCCTCCCACACTCAGACCCTCCACTGAAACTCAAAACATTAGAGCTAGCTTTCATCTGGCTCTTGGATTCCTGGAACCGCCCAGGTATTAATATTAGACATTAATTGCCCCCTTTATGCATATAATTTCATCCCCCTCCGCCCCCAACAACTTCCATATCATCCACACCTTATTTAAAATTCCCGCGCCATACACTACCCCTCCAAACCCCTCACCTCGAAAGCCTTTCCCCCCCTTTTTTCCCCCTTTTCCTTTCTTTTCCCCTCTTTTTTCCCCCATTTTCCCCCTTCTCCTTCCTACCACTGCTTTCGGGCTCTCCTCTGCCTCAGTTATGTTCCTAATTCCTCTTGAGAAAGGTGGTTGCACCACCAAAAATTCGAGAACTAGTGAGTCCCTCTTTTATATGTTTTAGTTTCTGTGTTTGCTATGACTATTTAGTGAATTATATATATATATATATATATATCTATATATATATATATATATATATATATATATATATATATATATATAGATGCCCCTCCCATGGACTACAACCTTGTCGTGGTGGAAGGGCTTGTGTGTTCCGATGACCCCTAGAGCTGTGCTGGCGGGAGTAATAAAATTACTCCTGGAAGGCTCACCCATGCCAGATAGGTCGAAGGTTAGGAGCCAGACGAAAGGTAGTCCACGCAGCGTCTGTTCCTCAGTGAGGCGGCTACAATGGCGTCTGACCCCAGTGGGGCGGCCATTAAGTGATGGTGTCACGTTAAAAACACTATTGAGGAAGGCAACGGGAAACCACCTCAATTACCATTCCCAAGAAAATAATCATGGACGCAAAACAGAAATTGAGTCCTGGCAACTGCGGGACTCGGCCCAAGGGGCCGTGTGTCGTGCCCGGCAGCGGGGGAGGCAAGGCTTCCGCGGTCGTCATCCCACGAAACCCTTACAGGGAAGAAATAACAGCAGCAGGACAGAAGACGCAGAAGAAGACGAATGTAGTTAGAATAGGAACATGGAGCATCAGGACAATGTTGAGGACAGAAAAATTAGAAAATATTAAGCGAGAGATGGAAAGAGGTAATATAGATGTTTTAGGTCTCTGCGAGGTGAGATGGAAGGATAGCAGGGATTACTGGAGTGATAATTAAAGAGTGATGTACAGCGGCGGGGACGAGAGCCAACGAGGGGTTGCCATAATATTAAATAAAGGGGTAGGAAGAAGCGTAGTCAACATAGAGCAAGCAACAGAGAGAATTTTACTCATAGAGATTAAAGCAGAGCCGACAGGTATACATGCCACCGAGCAATCACAAGGAGGAAGAAGTCGATAGGATGTACGATGAGTTAGAGGATATAATCGCGTGTGTTCCTGCAGGGAAACATTTGATAGCGATGGGGGATTGGAATGCGACGGTAGGCGAAGGAAGAGAGGGTGGTGAGGTGGGGGACTATGGGTTAGGTACGAGGAATGAACGCGGGGAGAAAGCGATTGAATTCTGCAGGAGACAGGGGTTAGTCATCACCAACACATGGTTTAGACATCACAAAAGGCGAAGGTATACATGGAAAATGCCAGGTGACTCAGAAAGGTATCAGTTAGATTATATTATGGTTAGGCACAGGTTTAGGAACAATGTGATAAATTCGCACAGTTTCCCAGGAGCGGATGCGGATTCTGACCACAATTTAGCTGTTATGAAATGCAACGTCCGTTTCAAGAAGATAAGGCAAGGGCGGCGGGTTAGGAAATGGAACGTAGAAGCATTAAATGGATTAACGAGGAAGGAGTATCAGCAAACTATAGAGAAAATAATGGATGACGGTAAAGAACTGAGTACAATCGAAGAAAAATGGGAATGTATCAAGCAAGGGATATCGGAAGCAGCAAAAGACACTATAGGAACCATTAACGGGAAAAGAATAAGGAAACCATGGGTCACGGATGAGATGATTGCAAAGATGGATGAGAGAAGAAGATAGAAGAATGTAAACACAGAGTTAGGCAAAATGAAGTACAAAGAGTTAAACAATAAATTGAGAAGGGCCACAAATAAAGCAAAAGAAGAATGGTGGAAAACACAATGCGAGGATATGGAAAGTTTACAGAAGAAGGGTGAAATTGGTGCTCTATACAGCAAGGTTAAGTTATTTTCGGGAAGTAAGAAGGCAAGATCTGTGCTAACAGTTAAAAATAAGTGGGGTAAGATAATAGTTAAAACAGAAAAAATCCATGAGAGATGGAAGGAATATATAGAAACATTGTATGGTAGAGAACTTAGGCCGACAACATTAGACATAGAAGAAGAACATGACGTAGAAGAAGATAGCTTAGGTCCAGGCATACTCTACGATGAAGTAGAAAGGGCATTAAAGGAGATGAAAGCAAATAAGGCCGTAGGGGTAGACAACATCTCTGTGGAACTGATGAAATGTCTAGGAAAATGTGGGAAGGAGACTATATGGACTGATTCGTAGTATCTATGAGGAAGGAATCTGCCAGAAGATTTTGTGAGATCAGTGTTAGTTCCTATTCCGAAAAAGGTAAAGGCTAGATCATGCGAGGATTACAGAAAAATAAGTTTGATATCCCACGCAGCTAAAGTTATTCTCAGGATCATCAACAAAAGGATAGAGAGTCAGGCAAATGATTACTTAGGGGATGATCAGTTTGGGTTTAGGAAGGGAAGAGGTACGCGTGATGCCATTGCAGCAATGAGATCACTAATTGAGAGGAATATAGAATACAACCAGGACGTTTTTGCCTGTTTTGTAGGTTTCGAAAAAGCGTTTGATAGAGTGAATTGGGAAAAATTAATGCGTGTATTGCAGAAAATAGGAATGGATTGGAGGGACAGGAGACTGATCCGCAACCTGTACACGTCTCAGACTGCTCAGGTGCGAGTGGGGAACGGAGAGTCGGGATGGGCAGTGTTAGGAAGAGGGGTAAGGCAGGGTTGCCCAATGTCACCGGTGCTGTTCAACGTATTTGTGGAGGAAATGATTAAAGAGGCATGGGAAGAACTGGAGGTAGGAATGAAAGTCGGAGGGGAATTCGTAAAATCGGTTAGGTTTGTTGATGACCAAGCATTAGTTGCTCAGCCAGCCAAGGGTTTGCAAGCATTGCTGAGTGAATTGGAGGTTCAGTGCGATAAATATGGGATGAGAATCAATATTAATAAAACAAAGGTTATGCGATTTTCCAGAAAGAAAAAGGCTAAGCTAAATATTAAAATAGGCGGGGAAAGAATAGAGCAGGTAGAGCAGTTTACATATCTCGGAAGTGTTTTGGACCAATACGGTCAAAGTGGTAGGAACGTAAGGAGAAGAATTGCGCTAGGCAAGGAGGCTTTCTCAAGGAGGAGGGAGTTGATGACGGGGACGTTGAGTAGGGATGTTAAGACAAGACTCGTAAAAACTCTGATATGGAGCGATCGCGTACGCCGCGGAAACGTGGTCGCTGAAGCAGGAGGATAGACGTAGATTGGAGGCTTTTGATATGTGGGTGTGGAGAAGAATGGAGAAGGTGAAATGGACCGAAAGGAAAACAAATGAGGAAGTACTAGAAATGGTGGGGGAGGAGAGGGGTTTGTTGAGAGAAATCCTATGGAGGCAGGAAAAATGGATGAAAGGCGTATTGAGCGGTAGTGGAATGTTGAAGAGGGTAATAGAGGGGAGAATGTTGGGCAAGCGAGGTAAGGGTAGGAACAGGATAGGGATGTTGGACGGGATGAAGGGAGGAAAGAAGTACACCGAGATGAAGAGGGACCTGATATAGATTAGTTTGATAGGTGGGGAGTCACAAAATGTTTATTTGATAGTTGTGTCCATCCAAAAACCTACCTTAAACGGTAGATTACCTAATAATAATAATATATAGATGATTTCTTCGAAGTAACATGGAAGTGTTAAATAAAAAACTTTGCCAGCAACACGCAATATAAGAACACATCAAAGGAACACTCACACGTTATTTTTTGTTAATTTCGACGGAATTATGTGTTCTTATATTGTGTGTTGCTGTCAAAGTTTAATGAACTATATATGTACACACACAGACTTATAGACGCACATGAAGGTTTTGAACGCTCACTGAATGAAAGGAACATTACCAATTAGTAATTGGACTGTTTCGGTGCCGAATTTTTGCCTTCATCAGTTGAAGAGCAATAAAATGGATTGAGAGAGAAAGCAGTGTTAGTTACGAGTAAGAGAAGGGAATTCTGTGGACAATGCTGAAACTACGAGATACGAATCCCTTGCGTGCACAAATATTTGCAAAGATACTAAATTCTCACCATACCACACTGATGGCCGGTTCGGGTCATGGTTTTCCATTCGGAATGGAAATACAGTGACGGAGTGGCGGATTATGGCGTTGCATAACGCAGTTGGTTAGGGATTGAGAGAAAAGTGGATTTGCTGGAAAAGATGTGAAAATTGTTTGTGAAGGGAGGAAAGGAAGTTTCGCTTCCCCAATACACGAGAGGAAGGGACAGCTGTTGCAGGTGGCAATGAAATTTGTAAAAACAGCAGGGAGCGGAGTGTGCAAGTGGGGTGATGGAGGGTGTGGGGGAGGGAGGAGGAGAGGGAGAGGGGGACATGTTTTCGCGGGTTGCAAGGCGAGGGACGATGGAGGGAGGCTCACAAGGGACGTGGCCTGAGGGTTGAGGGTAGTTTGAAAGAAGCAAAAGCGTGTTGGAAGAAAGGGTGTGTTTTAGTTATCTCAAAAAAGGGGTCACCTACAAATACACAAGATACGTGGGGGTCGAATTGGTAAAGTCAGGGTTTGGTAATTTTTACTGGTAATATATTGATGGTTGGTAGTATTTTGTTTGATTTATGTTCATTTGATTTGTGTTTATTTGATTTGGTGGTATTGATGATTATGATAATTTTTGCTAAAATTTTAATTCCGCTGGGCTACTGGTCGGAGGGTCTGGGTTCAATTCCCGAGCACGCCTATCTGGGTACTCTCAGTTCCCCTGAGCTATGTGAATTTTGGAGTACCAGATCTTCCTGGGAAACCATAGTGGGTAGAGGGATATTTTAGTGCCCTAAAAGACACCGCTAGCTAGGATATATGGTAGGGGTTGAATACCCAACAGAATAAATTTTACCCGAACATGACCCTACCGCGGTCGGACAATGTTATTATGATTCCCTATCGTGCATGGAAAAAATGACACCTTAAGTCTATCCGTTCTACACTTAACTTCTCTAATTTTATTGACATGATCTCCTCTACATTTGTACAATGGAGCTAATAATACATTGTCAACATCATCGCCAAAGAGAAATTCTTTCAATTTATGCGAGAGATTTCACTTATAATTTAACCTTCGCTCCGTGAGTAATTTCCAGCCCAGCTGCTCTAGTACCTTGGATACGCTCTTTAGGCTATTATAACAACGTTTTAAAAATCTATCTCCTCTACGCTACTCGCGATCCAATTCGGAAATCAATCTAGCTTCATAAGAATTCCATATACTAATTGCAGCATATTGTAAATGAGGCCTAACCACCAAAATATGACATTTCTCTTTGACTTTTTCATAATGCTTCCCGATAAATCTTCTAATAAATTCTAAATTTGTGTCATCTTGTCCACATATTTCCCGTATATGTTTCACCCAGGAGAGAGCGTGAGTGAGGGTAGCCCCTAGGTATTTAATTGAGTATACACATTCCGTTTCGGTTTTCCCGCTGCAGTAGGCTTTCGGGAGGGAATTGTTCTTTTCCCAAAAATTCATCTCTACGCACTTTTTAAAGTGTAATTCTAATTTCCAAGTGTCGCACTACTGTTGCATAGCATTTAGGTCATATGATAAAGCTGCTGTGAAAGGAACTGCTACCATTACTAGCCTGATGTGTGAACTTTACACCCCGTATAGGACATTCATATTAGGTGAGCTCTACTCCAAACCTATCAGGTCAACTTTCGGGTTGATTACTGTGTCTCAACTGTGTTTTGTGGTCTACTCTGGCTTTTTACGATTACACAATACTCTGCTTGCTGCTTCAAGGGTGTATGAATGGGAAGGGAAGGGCAGTCGGTATTCATGTAAAACTATTAGTTCATACATGCACTTGTATAATTACTAATCAACTCATATTCAAAAGCACTAACATACTATTAGCTTAACGCACGTTCATATACTCTTGTATTAGGGTGCAACACATATCTGTATGATCTCGGGAAGTGCGTGATGCAGAGATTGAGCATATCGGATAATTTGAGGTATGGGTGCAGTTGGTGGAAGGGGGAGAGTTACCTATTTATAAAAACCAAACTATAAACCTTTTAATTATAAACACAATGATATTAGTAAAAGAAAAAGAAAACCCGGCTCCAACCATGTGCTCTGCCAGGCAGCGTAATCATTTATCATTTACTTCGCGAAAGGTAGTGAGGCAAGACTTTTCATCCGAAGACTTTCACCACACACATAACAATGAGCCTAGTGATGAGGTTTTTTCGTATATCCCAAAAGTGCTGCGGTTATGGCGCCTTCCGTCTCTCGGTAAATAGGCTCCACCCAGACGATGCTGGGCGATGACGTCGTAATTGCTCTAGGCCCTGCCAACATAATAATTATTTGATGAAATAATAGATTGCTGCACTTTCCAAGAACCCTTACGTACCCTGGGCGGGGTATTGTCCCGACGGAATGGCCGATTTAAGAAAGCCCAACTCATTGGGCGTCTCCGCGGGGAATCCCCCGAGAAAGTTTCCTCGCCTTGAGATCAGGTGGATTTGCTGCGAGTCCAACACCACACCCGAGTCTCTGACGAAATGGCGAGTTTTGCGTCGTTCTACAAGTGGAAGAGAGTGGACATTCAATATGATTTCCTCTTTTGGTGGAGCAAAGCTTTCACGCCCGCCGCTCAACGAACCGAATGGTGAGCAGTGAGCAGGAGAGTCTCCCGGTGAGCGGGGCGTGAGTTCTGGGAGGGAAACAAAGTGGCTAGAGGTTGACGCAGCAGGGAGACTGCATTTAATAAGCCTCTGTATTCCACGAGCAACAGGTTCCAAGATCCCGAAACAGCAATTGATTGCCCAGTGTGTCATATTGATTTGAGAAATGGTTGAGGACGAAATTTTGTGGAAATCCATTTCTGAAGCACGAAGATAGATTGAAAGACTTCGCGTTTCCATCATTTAGCAAGTCCAGGTGATGCTTCAGTGTCGCGAAACTAGTCGACAATAATACATTCTTCCCTGTGGAAACGGAGATCTGTATGATGCGGTGGATTACATAAAGTCTTTTAACCATGAGGGCCCGGGTTCGAATACTGGAGACGGCAGATATTTATCAGTGTTACCTCAATCCCTACCTGAGGTGCTTTGTGGAGAGCACTTTGAGTGAGCGCGACGACCGTCGGATGGGACGTTCAACTGCCAAACCCTTGGCACCTTTCATTAAGAGTAGACTAATGCCGACACCGGGTTTCTCTGCGCCCTTCATCCTTTCCTGTCCATCCCTAATGGTGTAAATGACCTCAGCTGTCGGCCGTCTTTCCTAGAACTGCTACTTCTGCTCCTGTGTATACGCTAATACTTTGATTCTTTCTTCTCGTGGCGTCAAATTAACCATTTTACTCGTATACAGGTAAGTTAAGGAATACCTGTAAGTTAAGGAATATGATGAGGTTTCAACGTTAAATTAAACATATAAATACTGCGCGGCAAAACCACACTACTTACTACTCACACTTTCGTTCTCATAAATTCCTATGGTAACACACCCTCGTCTCTGTCCACTTTCTTGCACTCTGGACAAGTAATATTTGACAATTTCAAGTTTTTTGGTGGTGTAAAAATTATGCGAGACAATGTTTACACTGTATGTGGAGCTACAATTCGCATGTTCAATTTATGACGAATTAAAACGATCCTCAGACTTAAATATGATCACTGGCATACAGAATGATGTAAGCATGGGTTACCAATTGTCTTTTTACGTGGGTCTCAAACCCGACTGTCTTACTCCCTATAGAGGTCATTTTTACCACGAACGATAGGGTATCACAATAAAATTGTTCAACCGCAGTAGGGTCATATTCGGGTTAAATTATTTGGAAGTGAATCCCTGCCACACACACCCTGGAAGAGGCTTGCAGGGTATACAAGGGTGGTCTGAAAAGTTTCCGACCTAACAAAGATACAAGACATTTTTTCTGAAATTTTCTGAGTCGGAAACTTTTCAGACCACCTACCTATTGAAAAAAATATATTACTGATTTTTTGTCTACCCACACCTGTGTCATTTGGGACATTTACAAGCAAGAAATAAGTCTATTCCCTCCAGTCTAGTCCTCTCTTTTGCAATACGTTGATAGATTCCCAAAGTACTCTGATAAATGCTATCTTCTTATCCCCACAGAAAATGTCTATGGTCCTTTCCTCTTCTGCTCTTCTATATACTTCATCGTTTCTCGCTTTGTCTATCCATTTAACCGTCAGGATTCTCATCCAGTACCATGTTTTAGATGCTTCTAATCTTCGTTGGTCCACTTTTCCAATATTCTGTCTCCGATAGAGCTCCATGCTCCCCACGAACGTCTTGACGAACTGCTTCCTTGTTTGCAATTTTATGTCCTTTGAACATAGTCATTGCCTCTTCTCAATGAACGCCTTCTTTGCTTGGGCTGTTCTTCGCTTGATGTCAGTCCAGCTTCTTCCATCCCAAGTTACACTGCTGCCCAAGTAGATGAAGGATTCCAATTGCTCTAGTTTCACACCTCGAATTGTGATATCTGCGCTCAGCGTCTCTCTTCCACACACAAAGGTTTTCGTTTTCTTCTTGTTGGTGCTCATGTTATACTCCCGAAGTACTTGGTCCATAGTATTCAGGTTTACTTGCAGATCCTCTCGCGTCTCTGCTACTACTGCAATGTTATCCGCAAACCGCAGCATGTTAATTTCTTCTCCATTCACCTTGACTCCTTTGATACCCAATTCTTTTATTGCCTCTCTTAGATATACGTTGAATAGTGCTGGCGAGAGGTCGCATCCTTGTCGAACTCCTTCGTTTATTTTGGCTTCTTGTTTCTTTCCGTTTTTCATTTGCATGGCTGTTACCTGATTCTTGTAAGTGATTGATAATTCTTCTGTCATTGTAGTCCGTTTCAAGTGCTTCTAGTATCTTGAACAATTTGTCCCATTCGACATCCTTGAAGTGTCTTCTCCAAGTCCACGAATTCCACATATAATGGCTTATTTAGATGGATCAATTTTTCGGCCAGTACCCTCAAGCTGAGTATCGCCTCTCCTGCTCCTCGGTTTTTCCTGAAATGACCCGTAAAAGCAATTATTGCGTCCACGTTTTCCAAAGTCTTTTCATTTCTGTAAATATCTGTTCTATCTCGCATTCAGGTATGTTTTGATCTAAGATTTCGTTATTGATATCATTTTCTCTCTACAAGTCTACAAATTACTAGCCTAATATATGTACCAAATAGTTTTTTCATTCTTCCAAATTGCTCGGATATATTTTTTTCGAATATTTCGTTTTAGTTCGTAACTGTTTTTGATTAATATTGATGAAATCCATAACTACCATTTATTCTTGTCGTTCTGTGTGAATGGGTTTTTCCTTTCCTTCCTGAATGTTCTTTCACCTTCATATACAGCCTTCTCTCTGTAAACTCTCCATATTCCCACCTTGATCTTTCTATCCAACACTTTTCTATCGTCATAGGGTTTTCGCACCAATTCACTATATCTAACGGCAGGGATTTTTAAAGAATGGTTGGTAGATTAGAAGCAATTTCAAAATATTATTTTAAAAAAACACACCCTCAGAAATTCGATTTCTGCATTCCCTTGAAGTTGTCAACGACAACTGTCGCATTTGGTTAAATTATCAAGATTTTCAATAAAACTTATCATGCGTTTTCGTTCTTTTTCCATTATAATATTTGGCAGTTTATCACTGAAAATGAAAACTTGGGAAATAGTTTCATTCACAGTTTACAATAATTTGGTACTTACTTTTTTTTGATATCCTAGATGGATGAAAGACGTTGAAATCGCTTTAAAATGGTGAATTCTAATTTATTTTACGTCATATGTCCCATGCATCCACTTTTAGATTACATAATTAAATAAATATGATTTCAAGATTGCAAAGTTAGGTATAACATTCGGAGAAGGTCTAATTTATTTTTTGGAAAAACTTCGCTACTCTATCGAATTTCAAGATGTAACTACGTAGAATATGAGGAAAACATTCATAGTCAGTGAAATTTCCACGCCTTTGTTTTCATACTGTGGTGTGGAAATTCCCTAGGAATGCAACGTTACCCATCGTTGTCGGCGTTGATCGTCGGTCCGCGTGCAAAGAACCTTTAATAACGGGGAAGTGGAGGGCCACGAGTAGCAGCGACTGGCCATTGGAGACCGAAGAAGGACGCCGCGGGAATTCTATTTTTGGTGCGTCGTGCGATCGTCTTCTGTCAGCCTTGGTTTTAAATTGGCACTCCCGCACGCGGAGTTCTCCCGGTCTCGGATGATTGTTTTGATGGAGATTTTTATGATCGGATTGCTTCCACTCTAACCCATGCGGAGCTTGCATTATCACTTCGTCAATTGTTTCACGGTCGTCGGGGCGCGACGAACAAATGGCTTTTACCTTGCGTCGTGGGGATAACTAATGTGTGGACGTGAAGACTCTCAGTTCGACTGCCTCTCTTTAGACTGCAGCGACGCATGCATTCATTGGCTGCTGCGGAATGTCAATCGCCAGAGAACTTTTGCAGTTGAAAATATGATTTAACCCAGACGGTTTTTTGTTCTTGATAGCATGATCTCTTACCAGTAATTTGAAGTGAAGTGGTTTTAATTCGTATTTGCAGTATTTAAATAATAAATCACTCTTCCGAATTATTTTAAGAATATCTCCGTACGTTTGTTACTTTTACTAAAATGAGGCATTTCTGTTATCATTGAACACTTATTTCTTTAATTTTTGGCTCAATGAACGACTTTTAGACTGATTTCCACTCAAAATAAGGCACTTAAAACGAAGAGAAAAGCAACAGGGTCTTAACTAAAATATCATTATTTCATTTAATATCGATTCCAAAATTTTATCAATTATTATCAACCGATGATAATTTCCTCAATCAAGGAAAACCACAAATTACTTGAGTAATTTTCACAAAAATAGATGAAAGTTATTCATAATACAGATAAGAAATACCAGGTAAAACGAAGAGTTGAAATAATTCATATGAAATATTGTCCAAAAGGTGGAATACAACGCGTTATTTATTTGTATTGATTTTGTTAGTAAGCCATAACTAACCATAAGTAATTGCGTAGCGACCATCTGATCCTCGAGAGGTGCAATTTTCACTGCATTATCCTTCATCGAAGGTCGTTGATCAACCATCATATGACCTCAAATGCCAGCCTTAGAAGGGTGTTCACTTTTCTTTCTAATTAATGAGATGCTTATTCTTCGCCATAGTAAGCAACTGTTTACTCTTGCCTACATGGCAGAAAATGAAACTCCAAACATATACTGGCACTCAGTTACCTTATTTTAGCAAAAATAATTAAGTGCGGTGCATTTAAAATTCGATTACAAAAGCCGTAGGAGGCGGAATTTTCCTTTAAATTGATCCGTATCATAACATTGTCCTAAACATTGCAGAAAATGAAACCAATTCTAGTGAAATCACTATTCAGTGACTATTACTATCAGTCACTATTACATTTACACAGTTACGGCACTTGTTTTTACCTAGAAATTTCCACAAATCATGTTCATCATGCTCATTCAGTTCATTAGTTATGGCGGAGAGGGAACTTAATACCATTTTCGTGCATTCAAATTTGCTGTTTCCCAATGGTAGTAGTGGCACTCCACCCACACATTTTTTCATCAACGTAATCTTTTAGTCTTCTTGGTACCCCTCAACATATTAGCCAAATTGTAAAGCACGTATTGATACACATGCTATTCATAAAGGTAATTTATTTTAAAGTAACGGTCTGTTATATCTTCAAATGTGACTCTGACATCTACTAAACATATGAGGAACTACAAGTGAGCTCTGTTAGAATGTTCTCTTTCAAATAACGTGCGTTTTCGGTTGGACCACAAAAAATAATGAATTTGGAAAATCGAAAGAAAAACAACCGACTAAAATTTGAGTAAGGTGAAGCAAATTATTTTTAACCAAAGGTATTTTTTGCATATCCATACTCCTGTCGGGTGATGCGAAGGGAAATGAATTATAAGCCAGGGGTCAACTCACGTGGGCAACAGACATAGACTCAGTACACCACATTGGAAAAAATGTAATTACTATTGGTTGTGTATGGGAAAATTAAGTCAATGGAAGGTACAACCAAAGGATCACCAAGCAGTTCCTTATAGGATAATGTGAAGCCAGTAGTTGAGGATTTGCAGAGCATATTTTACACCGTTGGCACGCGAGCAGAGTTGTAAACACGAAGTTGAGAGGAGGATAATCCCAAACCACGTGCCAACTCCCCAAATTAAAGTCGCATTAATATTCTTTGTCATGCAAATCATTCCAAACGCCACTCGAAGCACAGCAGACTATCACCAATGCGGAAATTTCTGATTTGAGGAAAGCACACGGGAGCACAAACTTCATGGTGGTAGATTCATGCAAAGGCCCTGAGGTAGTCTATGCGTGAATGGATGAACACTCCGAACCTTCCCTCACAATAGCTTATTGAGGTCCTCCACAGGGAAACATTTGGACCCCCGCAGGCATGCGACATGGATTAAGTTCATTTCACGTACACTAGCTTCTACGGAAAGTACGAGGGTAGGCTGAAAAGTAATGCACACATGCTTGTAGACAACAAACAAAAGCAAATAGCAAGATCGGATGAATAGCACATTAAAGTACAAATCTTATGCTTCAAAACCATACATTTATTTTTCAACATAGTCTCCATTATGGCTAACACATTACTCCCAAAGCGTAACATGTTTTTTCATTCCGTCACTGAAAAACTCTTCCGAATTTTCTCGAATCCAGGACATGACAGCTGCCTTCACCTCATCCATCCACCACCCTGTAATGATTATAATCACAATAATCATTAATATAATATTCCCATATCATCATGTAGAAGATTTTTTTACGTAAGTAACAACATATCTATATCTTGAAAACTATAGCTGATAGGAAAAAACTAGTGTCATAATTGGATTCAGCACCCCAATTGTTCTTTAAATCAACATTAAAAGCTCCGGCACCAAAACCACTGTTGGCCTGTGTTACCCTTAAGGTGTCTCTTGAGTCGAAGAAAAAAATGAAAGTCGTAAGGCGCAGGGTCGGAGGAATAGGGTGAGTGTGGAATCGGTTCAAATTTCAGGTTTCGCAGAGCCTCTCCAGCTGCACGTGAAGTATGTGGACGAGCGTTGTCATGTTGCAAGATTATTTGCTCCAGAGTGCCTTTAACACGACAAACTCGACGTCGGAGGTGTATTATACGCTTTTGAGTGATTCGCCGGTCATTTTGGATCAAATCTTCGACGAGTTTGCGATGTTTATTGTCTGTGGCAGTGATCTGACGTCCACTACGTGTTTATCAAACAATTATGGCCTTTTCAGACTCGCAACCACGAAATTTGACACAACATCCTTTTTATAATTTTTCATTTATCTGTGTGATTGACGGGTCCCTGACACAGAAGGGATCCTTGTAAACCCTGAGTGTGTGTGAATGTGGTTCACGAGAGTGGCTGTTATTTCTTAACACATCCTAGTGATCGAGTGGTTGTAGGTTTGTTTTATTATTTATTATTTTTATTATTTATTTGCCTTCTGTGTGTGGTTGAGGTATACGTGGGCCACTGTTTCTCAAACACACTCTAGTGACCTAGTGTGTGTTCCCTATTTCTCCCATTACTTGTAACCTGTTTTTTTCCTTTTCCTTTTTCCCTTATCACTTAGTGCTAATCAAGTTTACGGTCTCGGCTTTCTTGTTTTCATTGATTCACGACCATAGCTACGTTTATTGTACATTTACGCGAAGTTTTACTACAAATAAATTTACGGTAGACCTATCAACAGCATCGTCACCATAAACAGCCTTTAAACACCGATGGATCTCAGTAGGAGTCACTTTTTCAGCAGTTAAAAATCGAGTATCGTACTCGTATTATCTAAACGCCAGTGACCATTTATTTCAGAGATTTTAATCACCAGCTATAATACAATCTCTATACAGGAAGTGTCAATCCGTAACTCAGATATAAGACGACCTGGGTATTTTTTTGGAAGAAGTAAGCAATACTGTTGGACAAGAACGAGGCAGATGAGCGTGATGTACGCGAGAATGACATGGCTACTGAAGTAACGGCGGCATGAAGAGGGATCGATAGATGAAATGAGGCGGAGCAGGGATACCATTTTTTAAGCGGCCCAATTCATGCACATAATATACATTTTACATCAAAGCAGTCATTTGTTGAGAAGGCTTAATTTGGGTTCGTGAGAGGTGAAAAGCGGACTGGACTAGACTATTCATACAATGAAGCAGTAACATTTGGACAAATCGTGTGCAAACTGGTAAGAGGCTTGACTTCAACAAGGGCGTTTCCGTCACTAAATAGGGTGAACTACTCTCAAAATCATAATTTTAGGGAAGGCTTCATGTTTAGCCCATATCTGACCCCTGGGTGGCGGCACCTAAAAAACCTAAAATATCCAAGGACGCGAAAATTAAACTTCGCCAAATGTGAATGGTAGGCGAGCGACGCACGGGCTTTCTTCCGCCCAGGGCGCCGAAAAACCTTGGGTAAGCCTGTGTGTGGGATGTGCAAAACCTAGGTACAGCTCTCAAAATGCGTGGAGTAAACAAATCATCACCGCCAAGAATAATAAACATATAAGGTGCGGTCTACTTTTTCGTGTACGCCTCAATTATTTACCTCCGTGCATCTGTACTGTGATAGCCGAAAAAACAGCATGAAAACCATAGAAATTTTTTCTCAAATATTTTATTAAAGATGGACTAAAGGTGTTTTAGAGAAACCAAATTTGGTCAGCGCATCAAAAAGTGAGCACATGCGTTAGGTTTTTATAGGTTTTAATCTTTATTTCTCTTGCACCTTGCGCGAGGAGCATTCTGGGAATATCTAAATGTTTCAAGACTCTATAAACGATTTTATCACAACCCTGGAAGAGTAAGATACGGCTTTTGCGCCAGCAATTCATTTCAGATTCATTCAGGTCCGTACTCCGTTTCTCTTTGTATTCCAATTTCAACCACGGATCGGTTATAACGTTCCCAACTGAGTATTCCTCCGGTGACGAAAGCGAAGTCGGACACTGTGTACCGTTTCCAGAGATACAATCTAGCTTAGATTTTGTCTACCACCACGCTAGATTCCCCCTCAAGGCCTCCTGTTACCTTAGCGCTTTCTTTTTGAAAGTAAATCCACTGGATTATTTTTAACTTGATCTAATGTTTTATGGCGCATTCACGTTGGTACATTAAATCAATGATATTTTATTTCACGTTATTCTGCAAAAAAATATACCATGGCGCTGCATTGATTGATTTAATTTCTTGTTTCAACATTTGGCTTCAAGAGGCTGATTTTGATAGCAGTCCTTCGCCAAAAATCACTATCTTGATGACTCAAAGGCAGGTGAGAGACATCCAGCTAGCTCGTTCACTGAATCAGACGCGCACGAAGTTCACTCGAAGGGCAAACACATCAATCCTATATTTTGCCTATAATTCCATTACTTATTTCAAATATATACAATGGATCTTCAACTCAAACTTTTTTGTAATTTTCAAATGCCATAATTAATATTTTGTCTCAGAGCCACCAATTCAGTTTCCAAAAATGTCCTGATATTTAAGGCACCACATCGCTTTATTATGCGAATATATTTAGTGAAATGGTGAAATCTTTAAATTATGGCAAAACCAAGGAAGAAAATGTTCTTTATAGGAAGGCAATGAGCCTAACTACAAAATTACTTGTAAATAATAATAATAAAACGTCTTTATTGGGGCGATATCAAGACTAGATAATCCCTTCTTCCACCTAACCCCTCGTCGTTTACGTGCATAATAAAGACGTATAAAGTATTCATAAAAGCTCTTAATATGAATTACCCTTTGTTAGGTCAAAATTGTGGCGCTGCATAACGTGACAGAAGTGAGTTGGACATGGGACAAACATTTGAACGATAAGTTTTTAATTTCTGTTTCGAAAATACGATGTGAAACAATTCTGGAAGTAAATGTAAATCCTTGGCATCGGTGGCTGCGAGTGAACATTCTCTCCTCTCCTGCTAGTACAGAGGTTCGACTCCCGCTCAGGTGAAAGCTTCCCTCCAACTAGGACGATTGATTCTCCGAGTCGATATATCATTTTAGGAAGCTCTGCAAAGAGCCAAACTTGGCTTATATTACAATTAAAGCTATGGGCGTGTAAGACATTAAAATAAAAAAAATCATTATGGTGAATTCTAGTAGGTATCCAACAGAGTGAACGATTAAGACATAACTACAATATCAGCAGTGTTTACGTGGAGATAAAGATTTATCTTGATCTTCGTGCATGAACCTAGATTTTGAGTGGAAGTGGTGACTTTTTCCGATCGAAAGGGAGACTGCTACATAGTGTACATTTACTATGCATATATTGCCGTAATGTCTTACATAATTTTATAGGAACAATATAATGTCAAAGTATTCTCCGTGGTCATCCCGGCCTTAGTAATAGTAAACGCCTTCGCTCGATAAACAAGAAAGGCCTTCCCTAAGACGCGAGGCCTCTCCAATAATAATATCGTATTATTATACTATTATATACTATATATATATATATTAATTTTATTTTATGAATCTCATTGCAATTAGACATTTGTCCTGGTGGCAACGGTCACTCTTACAATGCACATACATACACAAGAAGAACAGATATGAGACTAAATGCTCTTATATACAATGACGCTTAGAGATTACCAACCGCACCTTTACCATCACTCAAGGGCTTAGCTCACACCATACCTACGACGCTCCGACCATCGTGACACTTCGTCCATAATCGCGCACTCTTCAATTTCATATACCGTTCAAAATCACGCACTGTCAACACATGATTCACTTTTGCAATACAACTTCCCCACACCACGTACAGAACAATATATTTAAATAGGTACAGTAGTATAATAATCACTGATCAATGAAGCTTATCACCCAGTGGCTGCTCTACACTTATTCTTAAAACTCCTAAAATTGGAGGATGGAAAGGGCTCAAGTAAACCTCCAGGCAGCTGGGTCCATTTAACCCACTAGTTCTATATAAAAAAGAGTATTTTTTATTAATTTGTTTTTTTTTGCGTTCTTATTTTTATTTTAAAACTATGGTCGTTTTTTTCCTTAAAGTTTGGTTTTGGTACGTATCTTTCAAGCCAAATGAAACTTGCCAAAATCGATTCATATTTATGAAGAAATTATAGTGAATGGAAACTTGAACGCTGCCGTGTTGCACGTCCACTGTTTCGCGCGCTTTCGGTGGAGGGGTCACGTCACCAGAGCCCGGTGCCCACCCACCCTGGCCCGTTGTTCGGATGGCAGAGGCGTGGAGGCCTCCCACGGCCACGTGGGGAGGAGACCGGGGGCGAAGCGAGGGGAGGAATGCAGACGAGCGAATTACAGTTAGGCCCCCGCCCCTCCCTTCCGAAAGGACACCACCGCCCCTCGTCCGCTTAGGAGATCGCCCACACACACTGCCAAATGAATGTGTGTGTATATATGTATATATATATATATATATAAACAGGGCAGACGCGGAGAGAACCTCATTCGGAACGTTTCCAGAATGGAAAGAGGTCAAGGCCTTTTGGGTTCGCGAGTGGGTCGGAGAAGCCCTCCCTCCCTCGCCCTTTTTTTTCTCCTCAGTTCACATCTTCCGTCTCTCCTCTTTCTCACCTTCCCACGCACTCCTCCCTCCCCTCTCCCCCCCCTCAATACGGGGCCGCATCCCTTTATTTGAATCGGGCGAGTGCGAATCTCCCACGCCACGTCTTCGAGACGTGGGGAGTGATGGTGGGGGGGGGGGAAGGGGATTATTCGGACGCACCGCCGTCGTTACTCGCGTCGGCGCGAATTTTTTAGAGGCGACGACACAAGTGTAGCGCGCTCTTCGACATTGGGAGCCTTCTAAATCGTCATCCGCCCCTCAGTCCACCAACTAACTGCTGCGGCGGCGACGGCGATTTCGTGGGACCCTGACCCATAAGTTACCCACGATTCGACGATTCGTTTAAGTTTTGGACTTGCCACCGCGGGACCGTGTGGGAGGAAGTTGCCCTCCTAACGATTCGTCACCCGCTGACCTCCCGGATTGCCCAAGTATTAGTGACGTATGATGACGTGACTGTATTTATTCCCAAGTACATACGTACTGTCAAGGAAAGTAGTTATAGATTTGGGAATATCTTCCGTTGTCACAATCTGAGTTCTTTTGTTTACATGTACTTACCACTATCCATCCACATTCGTATCACCAAGTCTTGTAGATTTGAGAAATTCAAACAAGAGTTTTCTCGTCAAAATTTGCGAAGTTCCATCCTTTGGGCAGGTATTGAGATATATTTTGATGTCTCGTTATGCGCCTGAAGTGTTAACTGTAGAAACAGTATAGTAATGGTTATCTTAAGAAAAGAAGAACGCATCATTGTTGTCCTTATGATTGGTGGAAATAAACCACCTTTCCGAGTATCACTTGAAGATGAAAATTAACCATATTACTCGTTAATTATCGTTTGCTGAGCCAATATCAAGAAGGAAAAATATGACCCAGGTGGTTTTTCCTCCTCCTAGAGCTTGGGTGTATGTAATTATCAAATTTTTATATCAATGTTCCAAGTTCAATGTAAAGGTTGAAGTGCTGTTTGCGGACTAATGCAAAATAAATAAAGTCCTCGTGATAGAAGACTCTATGGCTTGCACGATTACTGGTTTTAGTGTGCAAGTGATGAGATGCACGTCTTTAAGAACGACATATATACATTCACACTCCACTTTCAATTTAAGGAATAATCTTATTTACGCATCTGACACTTTCCAAAATTTTGCAAAGAGAGGGTTATTGATTAGTTGTTAGTTCTGTCCCGGTTTATTCACTTAACTTTTTTCTTTGGTATGATTTGGTTCCTAATTAATAATATTCTGTTTTTCACTGCTTAATTTTTCTTTCTCTTCCGAATAGTAAATATTTTTTTTTAAGTTATTTCTGTTGCTCCTGTTTTGAGCGGTCTCAGCTAGCAAGATTAACGAGCTCAGTTAGCAAGAGAAAACCTACGTGAAAGTTATATTCGATATCTTTGAGGATGTTGTTGCAAATTTGCTTTGATGTATGATTAATGAATGATTTGAAATATGAAAATCGATATCAAGGAAAATAGTATCCGTATCAGAAATGGGAGTAGGTGAATTTTTCGGGTGAAAAACGTGTTTAGAGTGGAAATAAAAGCATTCAGGAATGTTTCTCATGAATCCAAAGGAAAAAAATGTTATCTATGAAATATACATACCATAAAACCAGTTAATTCATTGGTTTAATGTTTAGTAGAATTAATTTCTCAGCGCTATTGGCTATGGCCGCATACGAGGGACCGTGACTATAGATTTCGAGAGCTCGACTAACTTCCTTTGAAGAGCGACACCATTTACCAGAATTATGAATCCAGCCGTAAACCCACGAACCATGATGCGTATTTAGCTGGGGGTCACGATAGATGTTACGTCGTCTCACGTTGATGGAGGCCGCATCAGAATATTACGTGACACAGATCTTATGCGATATATTTTAAACTCACAATGGCAAACTTTGGCTCCTGCGAAGGTCAGCTGTGCTGAGAATATGAAGTTTAAGTTCAAATAATGTTGTTTGAAAAATTCGTCCTCTTTCTTTTACTTTTGGTCCCGCGAGGTCGTGTGACCTCGTAGAATAAATAAATACCAATCTAAAAACTTCTATCCTTCGTTGGGGATTTGACCAATTTTATTCTCAAACTCTTGTGTGTGCTCTCCGATATTCTTTCTCGCTAGTGGCCGAGATAAAATATAATCGTTGACTTCGCAATTGTAACAATCTCGTACGCTTGCAAAGTGGCAGTTAAATTTCATGGGAGCAATGAAGAGGGATCAGAAATAGACCAGAAAATGTATTACGTACTTGGCGGACAGCTTCTGCAGAGCAGCATAAGATATTTTAAAAATTACTAATTGAATAAGTGGAAGGGTGAAAACGTCACCGCTGTTTCCCTTCTGTGTTTGCTGATTGATAGACCTTTTCAACCTTATAGTTGGAAATATATTAAGAATTAAATAAACCCATAGGTTAGTTCATATAAGAATAATTAATTGTTAGAATATAGGTGTGCAGTGTTTGTTGAAGCTCAGCGTTGCAGACATCAAAATAATTTTTCTCTTATTGTATCATAATAATAGTTAATTATTCCTCAGATTTGTCTTGACACGTTTGGAACTATATTATCCATCATAGTGAATTTCGCGAGAGAATCATTTCAGTGGCTTTTGTAGTATTACTTGGAAAAATATAGAGTTTAAACTGCCTGAGGAACATCTTTCTTAAATGAAACCTTCCTTCTGAATTTTACTCATGAATAATCAATATCGGATGTAACCAGAGTCAACGTCATCATGATGATGACTTTGAACGTCAAAATCCGGGTCCTGTATAAATAAAATTCTGTGGAATTACAACGCTTTCAATTGAATGGATGAATCATAAATCGATTCCATGAAGTTAACGCCTCAAACAAAACCAATGGGTGTATTTTGGATAAAGAGAAGGATAATGAATCGAAAGCGATATTTCTCCTTTCATCATAAAACTAGATAATCCAAAAATTAGGCGTAGGTTTGGAATAGACATAATGATTTATTCGTCCTAGAGATGTCTTAGTGAACTCCGAACACTTATTCCCAACGCAAACTCTCATTTGACAATCATTATTTCCTTCTTCAGCTCCATATTCACAGTTTACATTCCGTGCCATCGAGAAAGACAATGCTCTTCCTCCTTATCTTGCGTCATCTCCTTTCTCTCTCTTTGCGTCTATACTCATCGTGACTCTCATTAGTTTTATCTTCATATTAGGAAAATTTTTCGAAGGCAAAGTAATGCTTTTAATCCTCATAGGAATATCTAAAAAGTTTGATGGTTCAATTTCTAAATATTTTATTACTATAAAGTATTTGTTTAAAAAAAATTACATAAAAGTTGTATTTAAATTCTCGTAGTTTCCCCTTTTGTATTACGTGCGTACCGAAATGGAATGTATAGACTCGATTAAATACTTAGGCGTTACCCTTACTCACGATCACTTCTGAGTGAAACACATACGGGGAACATGTGGACAAGCTAAAACAAATTAGAATTTATTAGAATAGTGCTGGGTAAACGTGATGAAAAAGTAAAAGAGAAATGTTATATTTTGATGGTTAGGCCTCATTTATAATATGCTGCAAAAAGTATTTGGAATTCTTATGAAGTTGGATTGATTGCCGAATTGGATCGCGAGCAGTGTAGAGGAGCTAGATTTTTAAAACGTTGCCATTATAAACTTAGTAGCGTATCCAAAATCTTAGAGCAGCTAGTTTGGGGATCGCTCACGGAGCGAAGGTTAAATTACAGATTAAATTTCTTGCATAAATTGGAAGGACGTCTCTTTAGTAGTGAGGTTGAAAATATAGTACTCTCCCTATCGTACTACGGTAGCGAAATAATGTCGATAAAATTAAAGGGATCTAGTGTAATACAGATATATTTAAGATATCATTTTTTCCACTAACGATAGGGGATGATAATAACATTGTTCGACCGCGGAATGATTATATTCGGGTCAAAACTACTCTGGTGCTTATGAATCCCCTGCCTCACACTCTGGCTGTGGCTTGTGGGGTATGTACTTAAATAAATAAATAATCAGTTTGGCCAAGTTCCCGCTTTGGAAGGCTAGCATCGTTCCGGTCTTCCTTGATTGGAGGAAATGTGAGACACGCACAAATGCATTCGGGACCAATCAGATGATAGTCATGTGCCTACGCGACCCAGTTCTCGGCGCCTGCCCCGGCGCCTGAGACAACTCCACAGCGCCCCCCCTCCTCTCCTCCCCCTGCATGACACTTGGAAACTTCCCCCTAGTGAGCGCGCGCGCGTGTTTGTATTACTTGGACGTGTCTTCGGAACGCCCTTAATTGCTCCCTTCTCTGGATTTCATCCCTTGTTCAGAGGAGTCCCTCTGATGGACTCAGAGAATCAGTATCGGGATCAGGAATCAAGGAGAGCAGGAATCTTTCAAGGGTTCCCTCCCTCTTCAACGGAAGGGCTCTCCCATTCAGAATGAAAAGACTCTCTCATTTCGAAAATAATTCTTATCCATTGCTGGTGTTCGGGTAAATCATTACACCGAAATGTCTCGTGCAGCGATGGGAACAGTTGTTCAAATCCGCAATCAACAATTGATTTTTGGCCCATGACGCGTTTGCGTGGACGAAATCCTTGTCTTTAACTTCCTTACTTTAGATGAAGATGTTTTCGTTAAACTATAGTATTTTCAAAAATTCGCAGGCTCCAATGTGGTATATTAAATATAACGGTAATATTTTACCATTATATATAATATATATGCATATATACATATATACTATTATCTATATACATTTATATTATTATATATATATATACATATATAGTATTATTTACAAGGCTGTATGATGAAATGAAGGGAGGAGGAAGTCCGCGGAATTGAAGAGAGGTCTATTTTTGGTTTGGGTGCCAGGTTTATTTTTTATATTTAAGGCAATATAATTTATAAACAAACCGGTCAATAGTCAAAACGAAACTTCAGAGGGAAGAAGTAATTCTGTCTAGGTGTTTGGCCATCCTCTTCTTGAAGCCCTTTACATTTACAGGAAAGAGTTTTAAATCATCTCCAGGCAACCTATTCAAATCACTTATACTCTTATTTAGGAATGTTTGCTTACTTATATTACTCCCTTGAGTAGCCCGTTTTAGCTAATGCGACCTCCCCTTCCTATTTGAAATGAATCTTTTGTTTTTACTTTGATGTCTCCCCATGTTTCATTCACCCCGTGCGATTCAAACATTTTCTCCTAACTTCCAACTGTCCGTTCCATCTTCAATCTGTCCAATGGCGATTGCCTAATCATGCCAATTACGCTATCCTCCCTTTTGAATGTACCTAAAACGAAGGGAACGGATTTATTTTGAACCCTTTCAATTGTTGCCCTCATTGACGGTGATGAGAATCCCATAAAATTGATCCATACTTTAATATAGGTCTTCCAAAGGCTAGTTGGCCCTTTTCCTTGGATCGTATTTCTTTAGAAGTCGAATGATAAAATTTAGCGTTTTGTGTCTCTTTTTATCATTCTGTCGACATGCCCAGTGCATTCAAGGTTATTTGGAAAAATTTACCCCTATATATTGATAATTACTATTTACCTGAATAAATTGTTTACACAATTTATAGTAATAATTCATCAAAATTTAATAAAAAATTATTATTCGTCTTTATTACAAATCATGTTCATTTTATTTCATCTCTTTCTTTCCTGAGCGTTATTTAAATCGTGCTGAAACAATTTACAAATCAGTTTAATTATTTATAGTTTTATATATTAAGTAATCATTCGCAAAAATACGAACTTTCAACTGCACTACATTAGGTAAACCGTTGGTTTAAATTAAGAACATCATCGACAAAAGTGAACTTCCTTGGTGTACGCCTGATCGCACCTGAATTGTCTTATCGCCTGATTTTGTCGCTCCATTTCATTCTTTGTTTTTCACCTGTAATAAATGATTTTGCTGGGAGAGGCAAAGAGAGATATCTCTGTTGACTATGTGTTGATCCAAAACCTACCTGAAGAGGTAGAACTAATAAAATATTATCTAGATTCTTTTTTCTACTAAATAGGTCATAAAATACATTAATTCAGCCCTGCATTGAATTTAAACGGTCAAATTACTGAGATCATCCGGAGAAGAATTGCGTTAGAAAAAAAAATATTTATCAAGCGGAAAGAATTGAGGAGAAAGACTACCACTTACTATTGATTGAAGGTATAAAGGTATATCTAGACTTTTATAAAGGGCATAAATATGTGGTAATTACAAAATTTAGTCATTGAGGTTGAGGTCAGTCAGAGAGATTGTTGATGTGCTGGAGTATGTGTGGACGGAGATGGATAGTTGGGCAAAGAGGAAAATGAAATGTTAACTATTGATCGGGAGAAAGTTGTAAGGGGAAATTCGTTTCTATTAAAAGTGAATGGTAAATAGAAAGTACATATTTCTACTTCACTCTATTTATTTCTACCCGTCTTCCAGAAGTAGTGAGTAATTCTTTAACAAGGGCAACTCTTGGAAAAGTGCGAGGAAAACTATCACTGAAGTAAAAAAAATAATGATCCTTTCCACCAATTTCATAAGATGCGACTAGTTTCAATGCATCGGAACGGTCGTCCTCAGGAACGGTATCTGAGGATGACGTCTTATGGAAATATACAATGTTTTTTCTACTTCAGTGATATTGTGTTAACACAAAGTTAAACCTGAAAACATCGAATGTATGAGGAAACTATTGAATGGTATGAAAGGGAATAGATAACAATATGAAAATGTAGTGAGAAACTGGAAATAGCAATAGCGTCCGAAAAAGGTTTTTATTTCTTGAAACACTATTAAAAGTTTAGGGCGATGAATTACTTTTTAATAAAGCTCATATTGTTCAGCCTATTAAATCTTCATTCTATTGAGATGATAGTTTTAGCGTGAGCATACATAGTACTACGTTCCCCTCTGCAAGCACAACGCAGAACGTCACGAGGAAAACCGATGAAAAGAGTGGGCTGACCTGGGCTTGACCTAAATGCGTTGCTCGAGTCTTCTTCTTGGAGAACGCGGGCAGGGGTAGGGCACTTGCTCCACGGTAGACATGAACATTTCGCGACGCGCGCTTTCTGCAGAGGGCCAATAGTATTTAGATCAGGGGCACAGACGAGGGAACGCTCAGCAGCCCTCGGACCAACAGCTGAGTTGACGTACTTCACGACGCGCGCGTCCGAATGCTGCTTTCAATTCGCTCTCCCGCGATCCGCGTCTCATGGATACGGAGCTCCAGCCTTGACTCAAGAGAGTCTACCCTCCTGGAACTGGACCAGGTCAACGATTCGGAGTGTTTAGGGTCGCACGCATTGTTAACGGATGACGATGCTCTTGTGCAGAAGACTTAAAATTCCGCAGTCGAGTAAATTAAGAGAACTGGGTCATCTTTCGGGGATTGTCACCGTTTTGGAGCCCCGCACGAAAGGCACGTCGCTTAAAAAATGACATCCCACTGCAAGTACGATGGGGGAAAAAAAGGAAAATGAATGTTTCAGTCTCGTCTAGTGTGGTCCGGCGCTCTTCGTCAGCGGCGCCGTCGGAGTGTGTCCAACGAAGCGCCAAAATGCGGCGAAAATAATTTCCTCGGCGTAAGTGAAAGGGGGAGGGAACCGCGGGGCGAGAATTCAACCACGTTTTAGGGCACTTCGCGTGTCCGTCAGTTTAGAACTCACGAGATCAGCGCTGAATGACACTTGCATTTTTTTTTGAGGTCAGAAATCCGAATTGAAAGTTAGATTTCAAGTTTAGTTCCGGAGATATATAAATTCGTAGTGTTTATTTTCGTCTACTTCACCAGTCAGGATATCCATTAACATTTCACTCGGGAGTGAATCAAATCTTGAAAACGTTAAAAATTGGAGTTGAAATACATTTGACTTAATTTATCAACTGTGGAGAGGAGTGGAATTACATGCCCCGAGAGAGTTCGATGCGCTGAAGAAATTTGTTGTTTCACTTTCATTTAGTTCGCGCCGTAATGAATAATGGTACGCCAATTCATTTTACACTACTTAGCATATGTGATATAGTGTGTAATATATCTCATTTTATTTCCAAGATATATCATAATGACGAACTCTTTCCTCCCATAGACTACATCATTGACAAGGTAGAAGGGCTTGTGCCTTCCGATGACCCCTAGAGCTGTGTTTTATACATATTGAATGCTATTAAGTGTGCATATGGAAAAATTCATTAGGCATTTAAAAATCGTCTCAACCTTATAATTATTTTTACTAGTCCATCTAAAAGGTATAAACTGAGGTCTCGTTTAACATGTATACTCCTGTTTTCTATTGTTTCAGGCTCAACTTTGTGGAAGTTCGTGTTCATTATTTTTTTATTAAGAACACAATGTATGCATCCACTGTTCTTTACTATCGCACAACTTGTTTCAACGCTTAGGCGTCATCATCATCTTCTGATGAGATGGAATATTAAAAAATAAACTCAGTAATCAATCAACCCGAAGGTCGGTTTGGTAGGTTTGGTAGGTGATTCACCCAGTACTAAGCCCGACGGCGTGTGAAATTCACACATCAGGGTAGGGGGGCCAGTTCCTTTCCGTCTCGATTTCATAATAGGCGTTAAATTAAAAATTAACTCGTTGAAGATAGTACATGGTGGACCAGGAGGTCGAAGTCCGTGTAAAAAATTATAAATTCATATATAATTAAATCAGAGGCGAATGTTTCAAGGCAATAAAGATATGGAAGTGTGCAGCATTTATATTAAAGGTGTACGGGGACGAATGCGTGATTGAGAGGGAGGGCCAAAGGAATAATTAAATTATTCACTAAATATAATTCCTGTCAGTGGAGAAATAAAAGATGGAGGTGTGAAAGGGTTTGGGGAAAAACGAACTCGTTTACCCGCGCCACGCTACATTTACCCGCCCGCTCCATATTTCTCCATAGATGCTCGTTAAATTCACTTCATAATTTAACGCATACGTGCTCCAATAAACGTGCACCCACGAACAAGAACCAGGAAGAGGGCTGTTTAATAAAAAAAAGCCCTTAGTATTTCTGTTTGATTTCATAATCGGGTCGAGTGAAGGGTAGAGGATTTTTTAAATAGTTTTTTAAAATGCTATCACCGTGACTATAGGAAGGAAGTACCCTCCAAATCTCGTAGAAAGTAAGTTAACTCATTGGATAAACCTCTTACGTCAATTTAAAGAAGATTTATTTAATGAAAGGGTTAAGAATGTATGACAAATTCTGTCATACTGCCGAGAGGGATGAATTGAATAACGAACAGGTTTTTAATGCCTTTTTCCCCCACACGTAAATATGGGATAGATGTGGCCACTTAAGGTATCATCTTTAGATTAGGTAACCTAGTCCGTAGCCGTTATTTAATATAATTGCTGTTGCATTATGGCGTGTACAGCAGTTCGTTCTGTATGCATAGAGTACGATCAAACACTCAAACACTGTATTTCATATGGGGATTGGGTAAGTCATTTGATAGAGCATTCAGACACTCGCCAAACGGTTCAAATCCGGTTAACTCAAGGCACCCTCAGCTTTGACCATGCAGCATGACTTTTCGGGTACCATGTACTCGTGGAAAAATGCAGGTGACACAGAAAAATAGCTGCTCTTACCCTGGTGTGTGGGTTTCACACGCTGATTATTAGACGACTTCTCTCCTTTTTGGCCTATCAAGTCGACCATCTGGTTTGGTACATTATATGAAGATGTCCGCTTTTTACTTTCACCTTATTTACCATAAATATAATGTGTTTCTTTTAGTAAAATATAATTAGTATGGGAATAACTGATAAGAATCATCCCCTGCAGCATCTCTCGGCGATAGTCTCAGTAAGTATTGAGATTGGGCTCTTTCCCCGTAGAATATTCATGAGTCGTTGTATCTCGTAGCGGAGAAATATTTCACATAATTATAGCCCTGCGCTTTGTCAATTATTAGGGTGAAATAGCAATTGCTCTGCATCAAGTTTTTCCCTTGGAGAGAAAGTGAAGTGATTCAGGCAAAAGGAAATATTTTTGAACTTTTACAAGTCGGCCGTTAAGCCCACAAGGGATCTCAATTGGATGTAATTTGTGTTAGTGGAAATGGTGAATTCCTCCCCATTGCGGTGGACCGTTGCATGTGGATCCGCGAAAATTAAGACGTCCTCTGTAGATGAGAGGGGCGAGGTTCGAAGGCGATGCAATGCGACCGACCCACCCTGCATGGAAACTCCTGCTTATTTGCGTTTGCATTGGCGCTGAGTAGTTATAATATACGTACATTTTATATTGAGTGCGAGGTGGCATAATTAAATTGGCCGTCGCCTACCCCAGTCCTTGCACGTGACATCCGTTTTGTGCACACAACGTCAGAAAGCGACGTTGACGCAAGTTCGTATGATGGAATGAGCATGAGAAAACGCTAAGTTTGCCGTCCGTCGCTGGACGTCATGTTTACGGCCCTCTGACCCCTGCCAAGGGGTCACCTCGGTCGAATTCCCAAGGAAAACGACTCGGCACGTCCTGGGAACACGATCTGTCTTCTTGGAAACTCACTCTGCGTCTCATGGGGTCGGTTGGTTGGTTCTTCCTGAAGAGTCTACAGCGAAGATTGTCTTCCTCTCGCCTATCGCGATAAAACCAGATCCAGTTTTTCCCTATAATTTATCCTAACAGAATAAAGTGTTTGATATCGTTTGAACCTTCCTCATTTTGACAAAAAATTAATTAAAGGTAGTATTTAATGTGAAGAAAATTTCGCGAATATCTCTCTTCGTTCATGTTGGAAGTGGATATTTTGCGTAGAGCGCGGAATAAGCCGTTCAGCTGTGATAACCGCGGTCATTAATACAATGAATCCATTTAGCAACGGTTCTCATTCCCTCACCCGGCCTTCGACACAGATTCTATATTGGTGAATAGTTTCAAAACTGAAATAAAAAAATGAATAGTTTCATCCATTGAATATTGGTTTTGGTATTGGGTTTGGACTGGAAACTGCATGGGCAGCTCTATAGTAAATTTTGTGAAAAATCTCCATAAATCCATATTTCAAAAGCTCATAAAAAATTTTATTTCTTGAGTATAAATTTTGCTGTATACAAGAGAAGAGGCATGGAAAATGGATGTTTATACCTTGTGTGTGGAGGCAGGAAAAATGGATGAAAGGCGTATTGAGCGGTAGTGGAATGTTGAAAAAGGTAAAGAGGGGAGAATGTTGGGCAAGCGAGGAAAGGGCAGGAACAGGATAGGGATGTTGGACGGGATGAAGGGAGGAAAGAAGTACACAGAGATGAAGAGGGACCTGATGTAGAGTAGGTTGCTGGATTGGGTTTTGTTTGGAGTCACAAAATGTTTATTTGATAGTTGTGTCCATCCAAAAACCTACCTTAACCGGTAGATTACCTAAAAAAATATCTTGTGTGTTGATGATACGTACTTAATATGCTCATGATTGACAATACGTCAGTGATTGAATATATGAATGCAAACTGAAATTTCTGCCACATTTATTACGCATGAAACAAAGTCACTAAAAATACCATAAAGTATTAACATATTTATCACCCAAAAACCCGACTCTGCCAATATGCAGTTTAATCATGTACAAGTACAGTGGCGCATGGAAGAGATTTGAGATTGGTGCCTATGAATACTAAAGCATATACGGGCCTCGTATTTTATGCTACGCATTTTCAAGATCATTCCTGGAAAAATGCTGTTGAGAGTTATTTATGGGCTGGGTCAAGCAGAGTTAGAGGAGAGCGGTCTTTTACTCTTAGGCATTTAACCCATCACGCTATAACTACGTACCATATAACGTCTCCTCATTCTTTCGGCGTTTTATCTGATGAAGGATCTGACAGACATTAAGTCCCGACACGAGAATTCCCCATTGAGACATTGGCCGAAAACGTAATTCCAGTCCAACGGCATGAATGTCGCTGTTGCACTGGAATTCAGTAATATGAGTGTTCTTGTTGATTCTTGACGCAATCTTTTGAGAAATTCATCAAAAAATGGGAAAATGCATTTAAATTAAGCAAAAATTCCGTTGATATTTCACTAAGACTGATATTGGTATTAAGTTAATTACCAGTAATTGGTTATCTATTTTAAGCAGAACAAAGATAGGAATTTTAAGTAGCATTATTGTTCTTAAAGGTGTTATTTGTGATAGAAACTAGATATATAGCTAACTACCTGTCTACTTTCTTACGTCAGGTATGCAATTAAATTATTTTATGAAATTGACTCTAGTTCGTATAACTTTCTAGATAGCTGAATTTTCAGGCGGCCTTGGTACAGTTACTGTCTCGTGTTGTGATAATTTCACAAGTTATACATTTTAATTCGAGGCTAACTTTATTCTCACCTATTAAACAATAGGATTGGTTATTTTCGGCAAATAATATACAACAAAAACATTGAAAATTTCATTTAAAACTTAAAATTTTCGAAAATCAATACTCAACCATGTACAAATTTAAAATTGTCCAGGAAGCCAATAAGAATATTTGACGTAATGTGAGCGATTACACTTATTCAATTAAATGTTACAATGCGTGTTTTTTTATTTGGCGTTTCTTTGTAAATTGAGATTCTCGACTCGTATTGTCCGAGGAAATGAAGTCGAAGAGCTTTCTAATTTCAGCAAGGGAGTAAATTTATTTATTGAGGATGTCGGTTGGTAGTAATGAAATGGAACGAGTGAAACCACGTCACACTCCCTGACTTGATGCACTGATTGATACATTTGTAATGAGGGAACTTGATCAGGATAATTCTCACGAAGGTGTTAGATAACTTCTTGAAAGACAATTATCCTTTTCGACATAGTATTGTAAGTACAAGTACCTTCATTGCATTACTTCAGTGCATGGATTTTGTAAGTTTTTATGATAAACAGAAGCATTTTCCGAGATGAATGAAATGTTTTTTTTTTCAATGTTCATTTACTGATTGCCTAAACATATTCTCCCATTTAGTAATAGCATATAAATAAATGTGTTTCTAAGGCAATAACACTCAAGCGGAGTAGTTAACTTTAAAAATATGTGTCCATCTACAGGAGAAGGACGGGTATCTTTATATGGCATTCATGTATTCAACATGTTTATCATAAAGTAAAACCTTCGATTCTTTTTTCGGAAGATGAAATCTCGGAAGTAGAACATCGTGATTACTAAAGACATTCAATCCATAAATTACCATAATTTTTGCTCCTTTTAAGTCCCTTTCAAATTTATTATGTCCGGCTATGGATGTCAAGGAAGCTAATTATATGTAAACCAATTCCTTCAGAAAGTTTTGTCTCTTGAAGCAAATTTGATAAACGTCGACAAAAAAGAGTGTTAATAATTTTTTTATATATTTAATAAATATGTAGGTATACTTCATTAGACGTTCTCAAGTGGTTCAAAACTGAAGGACATAATTCCATGGAGTTGAATTCTAAGAACTGCGGGAGATGCCGCGACAGTAGCTTTGACGGTGTCATCCACTATTACACATTACAAATGCAACAATTTCTAATTGTAATAATCATTCAACTTGACCGAGATATGATGATTTATTTTCTTCTCAACAATTATAAATTATATACTTCATTTTAGGTACTTGTTTTTCTAATTAATATATGTAAGGTGTTTCAGACGACGCATTTGGTCGTTTCTTCAGTCTATTTTATAGAGTTCAATTAACCTATATTGGAGTAATCAATTGTTTATATTTCCTATTTGTGCGTAGTCTCTTTTTAATTTAACCTGGAGAGAAATCTTAAAAAAATAACACGCATGAGTGCGAATTTCGCTTGAAACATTGATTGGAATAAAAGAATAATAAGCTGCACTAAAAATAACAGAATACAAGAAGAACTCAAAACGTTAATTTCTCGTGATATTTAGGCACTTTTTCAAGGGCTCATATAACAGAATACTCAATAAAATTCGCAGAATGTCTAGCGCTTATTGGTAAAATACCATCGGGAGAGTTACTCTTGAAATGAATGAAACGCGTGCCTAGAACTCAATAGTAGGTGTAATTGAAGCATAATTCTTAGAAAAAATTTACTCTTTTTCATTTTTAATGGAATATCTTTAAACAGCATTGAAAACATTTCTTATTTTATGGGTTATTGTAAATAAAAGTTTGCATATAATTAAGGGTAATCTACCAGTTTGTATTTGATATTGCTTTAGTGATGAATGCATCTATTGTATGTCACACCTGACATGACATTGCCAAGACTAAAATCTTTATTGAAATAAGCCATTCTTCAACTCCACATGCCTGCAGCCAATCTTTGTTCCATCCATTCCTATTCTTTTCCTGTATATTCCGCGTAGGCCCAACATTCTAACCTCTACCATATTCTTCAACAGTCCATTACCGTTGAATATGACCTTAATCCATGCTTCATGTGTTCTTTAATCATCTCTTCTCCTCTTCACACGGTAGGAGATTCTCCGTTTGTTTTTCTTCCCGTCCATTTTTATTTTTCTATCCTTCCCCATATCACTTCTCAAATCTATTCTTATCCCCTTGCCTCAATGATCAAGTTTCTGCGCCGTTAATTATTACGCTCGTTATTAATGTTCAAGAGTCTTTTCTTTCATTCTTTACTATTGGTTCCTGTCTTAAGCTCTTTCCTCTTTGTAATATCTTCTTTACTCAACACAAGGTTTCTCTTAATGCCTTTCTACTTTGCAAACTTTCTTCCAAAATGCTTCTCAAGTACTTAGGTAAACTCCTTCACTTGCCCCAGCTTATACCTCCAACTTTGCTTTTTATCTTAGCCTACCTATTTGGTGAGAGTCTCACATACATGTTATTTTCTCGTTGATTCACGTTGCCAACATCCCTTACTGATTCTACATGTGTTGTACTCAGCAATGATTATAACCCTTTGACCGACTGGATAACTAAAATAGTTTGATCATCTGTTAATCTCATTGTTTATAAGTTCCCCGCAGACTCTCATTCCTATTTTTGGTTTTTTCCATGCCTCATATCACACTTTATTTGCATATTCGTTGAAAAGCAAGGGGCACCCCTGTCTCGCTCCTCTTTCTAACCCTGCCCTTCCCGATTCTTCATCCGCCACATGAATCTGAGCGGTTTGAGAGTGATATGATTTGCGGTTAAGGAGCCTATCCCTGCATTTTACCCCTACCTTCTGTAATGCATTCGTAAATTATATTCAATGCACTCCATCAAATATCTTCTTGCAATCCAAAAATGTTCATCCTGGTTGTACTTGATATGTTTTTAATCAGTAACCTCATTACTGTCATCACGCATACTTCTACCCTTTCTACACTCGGCAATCATTTGCCTTCTTTTGTTTCCTTTTCTTGATGATCCTACGTAATCTCTTAGCAGAGTGCAGAGTTAGCTAAGTAATGCACCTATATTACTCGCACACTGCTTGCTTTCCTATTTTAGGATGGACTTTGACCCTCATTTAACGAAGTCTTCCGGCCAACTTACCCACTCATTTGTTCTAAGAACAAGAACGTCAAAACCTTTTCTTCACTGTTTTCATAGCGGTTAAGTGGCATTATGTGAATGTTTTTAGAAATCCGGTATTTTGGGAAAGGGAGAGAGAGTATTGATTGATAGCTTTTGATATTAGAGTATCGAGAATAATGGAGAACAATGCAATGATTTCAGGGTGTACAAATCATTCGTCTTGACCGGGATTTGAACCCGGTTCCCTCGATGTTCGGTCGAGTGATTTAGCCAGTTACGCTATCGAGGCGTCCTATTAATATCTGAAATTTTAGTTCCGGCTAAGGCGAATGATTTTCACACCCTGAAATTGTTGCATTGAAATGCATGTTAGCGGATGACTCCGTTATTAGTTACTGTCGCGGCATCTCCAGCAGTTTCTTTGAATAATGGAGAATTATGTAATATGGACAAAATGAATAAAAACAAATAAACATTAGATATATTGGGAGACAAAAATATTTAGATGGAATCATTCGAAGAAAGAAAACATACAAATAGTGAAGAATATGAAAATTCAATCCAACGAAATTTATGGCCGAAGGGAAAATGGGAAATAGGTCGGTTAGACGAAGGATGGCAATAGGAATTTTAGCAGTCATGGTGGAAGGAACATGAAGAATGAAGAACTGCACTGAGGAAATTTTAGAGAAAACGTAAATCACTCTGTTTTGAGCTGCTCTTGGTGCACAAGATAAAGTGCAAAAATTTTCAGAGGTGGCGCAGAACTCACTCTTATTAATATCTAGTTCTATATCTAATAATATTAGTTCTAGTTGTTCTGCATGCTTTGTTATGGTCTGAAAGCACAACCATATTTAATAAAATGACGCTTAGTACGTCATTGAGAATTTCCACATTCGTTTTCACCTGCTGCCAACCATCTAGAGTGAATTTTGCCTATGAAATATACTATTAGAAAAAAATCAATAATTGAGGAATATTGGGATATAGATGTAGGAATCCCAACTAATATTTAGCTTGCTTATACTCACGAAAGTGGAGAATAAATTTTGCTGAAGAGTTCCACCTTGGAGTTGTTCAAGATTTTCAATAAATCTCCGGGAGCTTACTTTACAGCTTCGCATTACGGCGTCTTATTTTACTCCTTGTTCCTCAACTTTACGAGGCGCTCTTTAGGGAGGAATACAAATTGGTGCTTCAAAAATCCTGTGCGTCTGTGGGTACATGCTAAGCGCTTCAGCCAGGGAACTAAATGCATCATGGGAATTTTGCCGCATTGGACCTAAAGGCAAGAACCGAGAGGACCTTGATTGAATGAATGGGGAAGCGGATGGGGGGTTGGGGATTTTTTTACTCTTTTAAAGAAATCAGAGCATTTCATCGCGAATTTCTTTTTCCCTCGCATCCTCTCAAATTGATGCTCATGATTTCGAGCGGCTCTGGCACAGCAACAAAGGGAACTTCGAGAGTCGCGTGGGGCGGATTTAATTCCTCCCTCGCCCCCCCCCCCCTACCTCACCCCCTTCACCCGCTTCGTCAATTGCCCCGGTCCGGGGACAGCGGCGGCCTGCTCCCCCCCCCCCGCTTTCATCTCGTGCCCCTCGCACTGAGGAATGCGGCGACTGTGACCGACAAGCGACGGCGGCCCGCAAAATGCACCAGCGCCGCCTCATCCACTGACGGCGAAGCAACGAAGTCAACGCCGTTTTATTTTCGGAGATGGCGTCTCTCCCCCTTGCCTTGCTCCTTTCTGCACTTCGGCCCAAGTCACCATTTTCATCCCGGACCGGATGCGGGTACTTTGGTGGGAAATTTATTGTAAGGACGGAAACTGGAAGATCGGGTCTCCTTTTTCCAAGTTTTCCATTGAAATCGTAAAGAGAGAAGAATTATTGCAAACTTACTCGTGTCATCGCGAATATATTTTTAGTGGTTGTTTTGCTGCTTAAATATATTTTGTTTGCTCTGCACTTACATCCCTTGAGTTTCCAAAGTCATACGTGTCGATAAACTTTTGCATGGCGATCCATTTGAGCAAGGTGGAAAGTATCGCATAATGCCAAGCGTGGCTGAAATAGCGAAATTAATCAGAAATTTCTTCATCATTTGGCTGAATTCTATGAATGACCTCAAACTCAGTGGAATATTTCTGGTTGATATATATTGCGTATGCATTTAGGAGGAAAAACATAGAAAGAAATCCCAATGAACAAATTGAGTAGTTTCAGGCGTGATGTGGTGGAATTCGAACATAATAAGGAAAAGAAAGCAATATTTTCCGCTAGATAAGTTAAATCGCACGACCGGGTTTCGATGTATTAAATCATCTTCAGGCAATGCATGTCTGGTGGAAAATTCTTACTATCTTTTCCTTACTATGAAATGTAAATACTTTCAAAATATTTTTGACTCATCTATTTCATATTTAAAGATAAAGACCCAGAGACCCATAATAGTTAAAAAAGAGTATTTTTGCAAAATTTTACTTATTATTGTTAATAATAGCCAAAATATGACGTTTTGTTATCTATAATTGTGAGACGTTAGTCACATATTAAAATATTTCAAAGTGATAATTGGAGACTTTGGGAATACGCGGCCGTAGAAAAGAATTGAAATAAAATGGAGAGGACATGCGGATTGAGCAAAGGAATTCCTTGGAGAGTGCTTGTAGCGCTGGCAAAAGAAGGAAAAACTATTTGAACTAAAAACAATCTGTTGTACAATATGATACTAATAGAGGGAGTATTGTGGGGATCGCAGAGGATGAATTAAAAGAAGCAAGTGATGGGAAATGCCAGGGTAGAAACTACATTAAAACCTGCCAGAGACAGAATTGCAGGGAGTCGCATCATATTATCATTAATTAACTCTATATCCATTTTAGATAGACGAAAACAATGGTCCTAGGTATTTACTGAAAATGAAAATCTGGGTAGATAAAAATAAATTTAATTTATTCATTTCCCTATGATAGCATGATTATAATGATAATGATACTTTACATTGCAATGTTATGAAGTGGTTGCAGAGAGTTAAGCGTCTAGTAGTTATGCGTATTCCAATGTCTACTTGACTTTTTAAAGCACGTATGCCTACATGGAAATGAGGGCAGGATAATTATAAAATATTTAATTACTTTTTAAAACTTAAAAGAATGATTAGGAATATAAATTCATGTTCATAATATCATATAGAATTATTCAAAAGTTCAAATATTTTTCTTGGTAATTGAATCGTTAGTGGCGTAATTTTGGAAAGCGAACTCTTGTGGAAAATGATAAAGAAATTTAATAGAGTTAAGTCTTCTCGGGTCTTCAAATGGACTGAGGATCACATTATGGTCAACGTTTCGACACTCGACTCGGCCATCGTCCTCAGGGCAAATGAGTATCACTCACCTGAGCCAGAAGGCAACCCTGTCCGTCACACGTCCGTGTCAAGCATCATCAGTGCCAGAATTCAACCCCTGACCTGGTTAAAGACCCGCTAAGACTCCGTAAAGATTATATGCCGGGAGAGCCCCACATTTTACTATCAAGAAGGAAAGAATGATTAGACGTCTACCTCCAAATCTATGCAATTATAAGCCTAGTGGCACAATAAAAGATAGGGTTTGGATGGACAAAGACTGGGTAACAATGAGTTTCTTATCCCCCCCACACGAATCACAATCTGAAACCCCACGCCACAATAAACCAGCCTTCAGTTCAGCATACTTCCTTCCTTCCGTCATTCCGTTCAACAAGTCCTCACTCTTTCTCTCTTGCCTACCACTTCCCCTCTCTCCCCTCTTTCACAGTCTTCAAACTCCCATCACCAATCAATATGCTCTGCATCCATCTTTGCTGCTCCTTTGGATTCTTTTTTCAAGGCTTTTGAGTTGTGGGCTTGCAGAGGGTTGGGGGATCGAGATGGTGCGGTGGCTATCGTACTGACTTCCCCTCCAGAGCCCGGATTCGAATCCCGGTCACGTCGAATATTTTTCAGTGGTATCTCAATCCCTACTTGAGGTGCTATGTGGAGGGCACTTTGTGTGAGCACGCCGCCCTTCGGATGGGACGTTAAGCTGCGGACCCCTTGGCGCCTTTCGTTAAGAGTACTTTCTAAGAGAGGGTTTACCTCCACCTTTCATCCTTTCCTGTCCATCTTAAATGGCGAAAATGACCTTAGATGCCGGTCGCCTCCCACAAAAATTACCGATTGAAGGGGGTTGGAAAATTTCAAGCGGAAGAGGAAATATGAGGGATTGAAAGAATCATAGGAGGAATTCGAGGGGAAGAAAAATTAATTAAAGCGTTATAAAAGGTGAGAGATTGTGGTTACAGAGAATGCCGATTGAGCAATGTGGGGGGGGGGGTAAGTAATAGTTTTTTTTTAATTTCACGAATTAAATAAGTAAAAATGTGTCACTAAAAATGATTTATTGTTATGCATAAATGTTGGACACGTTTCTAGATAACCCCACCCCCTACTCTGACTTACTGACTTTTATACGCCGTTGCTCTATAGTAGATATCCCTCATCTATCAAATCAACCTTCGGGCTGATTGCTGTACTTTTATTAACATTTCCCTTTCGCCCAGCGAGATAGTTATGTCATTTAATATTGTCAATTAATAGCTGTGCATTTGGCGTGCACAAACTATGGCTTTGGATGCTTTTATGCATGAAAACTAGGCCGTGTATTTACTTCCCGTAAAGAATCCCTGCACACCTTAGATCTTGAGCTGCTACGCATGTTGTTATATACCTATAGCACGTACATTATTCGAGAAGACGAAAAGAGTTCCGACGAATCTCCACCGGCAACTTGTGCCATGCGCTAAGGAGATACAATTACTTCAACGCGCGGCACCTGCATAATTTTACCGGCGCTTTGCGACACTTTTGGCATCAATGGCACAACCGCAGGCAACAGTGCTGCTCCTACTTCTTTACTCCAAGGCTCCAATTTACACACTCCGTGTTTGCAATATTTCCCCGACGATCCTTCCTACTCGGCGACGCCAGATTCCGTTTCGCGTCTGTTTTCCCCCGCATCTCATGAATCGGCACGAGACGACGGGCCGGCCTTCGCGGGCGGGGACATCCATGCAAATCAATCGCGCGGCGCATCGTCTTGAATGGACGGTTTGACGTGGAAATGCCATCGACTCTGAGAAGGGTTCCCCGCTCGCGATGCGAGGGCGCCTCAACCGCGCCCACCCTCTCACGACTACTCCACACTCCGCATGTCTAATACTAGGGACGACGGCAATGAGTATTTTTTGCCACCGAGCGAGTGACTGACTTCTTGCGCAGTAGGTTTCTCCGGCGACACCGATTTCCATTCTCCAACGCCGCTGAGGAGACGCCCCTTGCGTTATCTCAATGACTCGGAATCAACGGCGTTCGATCGGACCAAATCGTCTCCTCGTTTTCTCCGTCCTCCCTTGCGGTCATCCCTTCCCTATGTCTCCGCAATTTTGATTTTTTAAAGAAAAATAATGATTCCTCCATTTACCCCACAACTCTGTCCAAGTACGAGCCGAGCTAGTTATCTTAAGATATTTAAAAATTTATTAGGGATTTATTTATAACCCATAAAGAGGGAATGTTTGGAAGCCGACATCGCATCGGTAGATTAAACCGCCAGTTTTCTAAGCAAATATTTCTGCACAAACAAGTTTAAATACGCCTTCATTCGCTTGACTAGCCATCGAAACCAAAACAAGGTTAAGCATCTGGAGAACAAAGGGAAATTGAATATCACTACTTGTCATTAGCAACTTCCTTTGTAAGCCCGAAAAGTTTACCTACAATTACATATTTCAAGACTAGAGTCCTGGCAAGTACTGCCACACTCCCTCGTGATGGCTTCTAGAGAATTACCAAGGGACAGAGTGAAGATGATCTTTTGAAAACCAGCTGACAAAAATATATATCTTTCCAATGTTTTTAACAAAGTTTTACAGTTTCATTGACATCGGATATCAATTAAACTACTTACTTGATTTGGAAAAAGTTAACGAACGCAAAAATGCACAATACGTAACTGTCCGTTTTGTAGCAGCAGGTATAGCGAATCGAAATAATGAGACACGGTATATAGATATATCGTGCAGTTATTTGCACATGGGCAAATAAACCCCAATTTTTGAAAGTGAAATAGTACCAAGTAATGTTAAAGGAAGATAAGAATATTAAGAAAATTTGAATTTAATTGGAATAACTCCCATTCCAAAGATTAATATATACGCTACACGCTAGGCGTGTATTTAAAGCAGATATTTACTCTGTAGTTTTTATTACTTAATGCGATTCTAATTTTATTTGGGTAAAGTTAATCATAAGTAAGAGGAAGATTGTAGCTATAAGGTCGAATACACTTAAGAGTCCAATTTGCATGTCGAGCTAGCAAAATAATGTTTCTTCTTTCCTCTGTGACATTTTGTTCTCAAAAAAACTCCACCTCGCGGGACTAGGCTTGAGTTGATCAAGAAAGTAGACGAAATAAAAAGGACAAATTCTGAGGGGTGGGGACCGGGCATTTACTTCTGAAGGATATGAAGGGAGGGATCGGATATTGGACAAGGGAAGAGAAAGTGAGGTTTATTCTCAATCGGATAGATTTTAGGATTCGGCGGTATTTAATAACTAACATTATGTATTTCCTTCTCATTTCTCACAATGCTTCGGGAATCAATAAAACTGCTTTATGGTGGATCGACGCAGCGCTTGAGGTCTTCTTTATTTGATTGTTTCAAAACAGTATTATTCAAACCTGAAAAAGTTGATGAGATAATTTCTTTGGTGGGAAAGTTGATTCACTAGTTAGTCCTTACAGCCTTTCTATCTCACTTTGCAGCAAGAATCACCACCAGACTAGTTCTCTATTTTAAACTAATTACATTTCCGATGCCAAGTGTTTAGCGATTGCTTGCAAGGGGAAACTGTTTAGACTCAATGTAAGCGAGGGTTAGACTCTGAATTGGAAATAGTATGTATACTTCATGGCATGCGTCACGGAAGGTACCGCTCGTTGAATCGGGATGTGAATCCAGATTTGCGTTTCAGATACAATAAGAGTGCCAACATTTTTAACGAACAGGCATGTATTTGCATGAAAATGTTTGCACGGCGTAGCTGGCCAATTGAAATACTGTGTGTGTCCATCGCATCAGACCTAACATGAGGAAACACAACGCTCAAACAGAGTGGTGATGTAATGACTCCCCGACGAAGCTAGTATTTATGAAACGCTTAGTTGGGAAATGTGGCGGTGGAAAAACATATCATTGCTTACTAATTAGATTTTACAATGCTTTTTTTCTGCTGCACAAAAATTTCAAACCCTCCGCTTAATCGACAGATATAGCATCAATAAAGTCACAAGTCCCTGTTAGAGCAACTAGAATCGCTCAATTACTATTTTTTCAAATTTCGTTTCACCTTACATCTTGCTGAGTTCTCTCTGCCGCACGATAAGCTATAAGTTTTCTTTCTGATCACTTATTTTCGCGCTATTTCCTATTCTATTATCCTACATGTATTTTGTATTTTCTTCTATTTTTTCTACACGTTATGTGAAAAGGAGCAGAATAATTTTTTCCCGTTCTTCTCAATTCCTTTCTTACTCATTCCTTTTACTAACTCTTCGTGTTTAGTGAGCGGTTGCATCCTTCTCCGAGTCTTTTATTTATTTTCGGGATTATATGAGTACCACTGCATTAGAGTTTCATAATACGACGGATTTTAATCACTCAAGAATCAATATGTAATACTTTTTCGTTTGCACTACTAATAAGTTTGACGCCGTTTGTATGAAGTGATACGAAAAAACGCCCGTATTTTTTGGCAAAACAATTCATGGATTTTGCAGCACCACAATAATGCACCTGCTTTTTCGTGAATCTTTGGCCAAAAACAGCACTCTAATCTACATCTGCGTAATACCCCGTAAGCCGTCGCAAGGACATGTGGCGGGGAGTGGTAGGTCTCAAGTCATTCTACATGTATTTCCCCATGCACATTCCACTCCGCGATTCACCCTAAAACCACGTGGAGAGGCGGCGACCGGACACCATTCATGCAACATGCCTACATATACTACGAGTATTACATGGGTTGCAGCTATTCCTATGTCTACATAAAGAGGACAAGAAAATACATTAAACGACGGCAGGCGGCATGCTACACATTCAATTCAGAGACCTATTATCGCATAGTATTCTACACATTTCGGACGGATAATTCACAATTACGATAGATTTCATATACATTCACTTACACTCTACCAGGCAGAAGAGTGAACGGCAGATGGCGTTAGGACGTCAGACTTGGAGAGTGTTTTGTGGGAATTTGATCTCTTAAACCCCTATTTTGACAGCGGATTATTTTCTTCGGTGCTCCCCCTTTTATTGTTGCCGAGAATAGTGCGCGGGAAAAACGAATACTAGAATCTATCATTTCGGCTGTCTAACTCTCTAATTTTGTGACAATTGTCTGCCATGCCAATGTCAATTATTATTATGTTTAAGTCATTTTGTCCCAACGTCCATATTCCCCAGAAATGGCACCGTGTGACATTTTTCTTTATCCAAAAATTAAAAGAACCTTAAATAGCCATCGTTTTACAAGCATCGCTGAGATGGCTATACCAAATATCAATAAAAAGAGACGTTTCAGGCGTGATATGGTGGAATATCATGATTGCCAATTTCAATTAACCAAATATCACGTTCTAGAAGTGTTTCGTGGATTGGACAAAGGGCTAGCTTAAGTGTATAATATCTAATGGGGACTATTTCAAAGGTGATGATAAGATTGAAATAGGTAAATGAATAAAATTATTTCGAAATAACTCAAATCCTTGTTACACTTCATATATCCCCAACCCATTTAATGAATCCTTGTTTTCTAAGTACATCACCGCAGCTCTACCTACAGGTACACTTTCTCTCCAAGTTAAGTCTAAATATAGTATGACTCCCTTGTATTTTACTAAGATGTCTGCTGAGTCTGAAGGTGTAATGGAGGGAGGATTTTTCCGCCTCACGTTTATTACAGACCATTTTTTTCAAATTTAACCTGATAGCCGATTTTATTTTTTTTGGGAGTCATAGTTGTCCATTTATCGTCTGCAAAAAAATGCCGTTTGAACAAGTACATCATTGTTGGAATTGTTGGTGTAGTATTTTTAAGTATTGGCCTGGGGTAAGTCAGGAAGTTGAGGCACTTTAGCTGAAGATTAGATCGAGCACAACTGATTACCAAATGTTACATTATTTTCACCTTTTGGTTTTGTTAGGCCAGGGATCGGCATTCTAAAACCCTCAAGGCGGATGTATATCGCAAAAAGTTCAATCTGGCCCACCGAGGGTTGAAAGATATTGGATTTGTAGTACTATGATACCATGCTACATTGGCAAGCTATTTACAGTGGTCCACCCTCTTCTTTGGAAATAAATACTGTTGAAATAGTCGACGTGAAGCATTAATACATTTCCGGCAGCAAATTTAAGCATTGACTACAGATTGATACTTCCCTCCTCGGTCATGAATAGTTGATTCGTTTTTACAAGGATGCGTTTTGGATTTTTCAAGTGGAAAATTGCTACTGCACCATTCATGACTCTCTGTATTCCCATTTCTTTGCAGACCTTAGTTACATGTCTTTTCAATAACTACGCGAACTGAGGCCATATAAACATTATTTTGCAAAATTTAGTCTATATCGATTTTGTTCCCTTCAAAGTACTCTCCATTCGTTGCTGTGAACTTATTCTTTCTTCTTTTCTACTGTTTAAAGCACCCTTGGAAGTCCTTGTCAGTTAGACTTTTTAGTTTTCTCGTTATTTCTTGCTTTATTGTGTCCACATCTTCCCAGTGATGTTCCCTCATCACATTTTTGTATTTTGAGAATAGGAAAACGTTGCAGGGGGTGAGATCTGGCGAATAAGGAGGATGGTGTTTGAATTTTCTGCCAGAAACTGGCGAACAATCAATGCTGAATGTGCAGGTGCATTGTCATGGTGAAGGATCCATGCATCATTTTCGGTTAAAATAGTGTGTATTGTTGATTTTCCTAAATTCTGTTCATCAGCTATCATTCGGACATTTTGTTGACGATTGGCAAGGACAAGGGATCGCACACGATCAATTTTGTCGTCAAACACAGGTGATTGAAGGTTGTCCCGGCTCTGCATCATCCGTGGCGTCTTGTCGGCCATCTTTAAAATGCTTAATCCACTTGAAGACGGATTTTTTCTTCAGAGCATTATCATCGTAAATAGCTGTCAAGATTTCAGTAATTTCTTGATAACTTTTACCGCCATTCATTGAAAAAATTAATGTTGATTCTTTGCTCCGTGATTTCGTCAATTTCCATTTTCGACAAACAGTAAAAACAAGGACAGCAGAAACTAAAATAACCGGCACCATACGTACATCTCGACGATCCGCCAATCATAGAAGGCTCCTTGGGTCTCAGGCAACTAGCATCGCTAGTGGGCGGGGCTATAATCCACGTCATGACCGCCAGATTGCACCAGCTGGCGTATTTATTGGGCAGTCTACGTAAGTTCCAAAACGTTAGGAAAACGTAAAATATCCCAAGAATCGGTTCCTCCCTTAAGAAAAGGAAAAAAGTGCCCTCACAGCAACAGATAGCGACAGGGGACAAGGGAATGCTCTTTCCGTGGTGGGAGTCGAGGGTCTGCATCCAGGGACGAATGAGGGAGGGGGAGGGGACCGCGGGAAGCCGGAGGCACTCCCAGACCCTATTATCTAGGTCCACATCAAACCACCGCCATAACCCGCCCATTATGCACCCGGAACTCCCTTGAGACCCTTTTCTTCAAGGAAACCGGATCTCTAATGATAGCCGCTCTTCTCCTCCTTGAGAACCCTAATCGCATCCATTCATGCCTTTGGAATGGAATGCTTGACGCTTGAATTGCGCCGAGGACTCATTTAAACTGCACTCAGCCCCAACGGTGAATGATGACATATTTTTTCGAGGTCCTTCCAGATTCCAGGATTTTCTTAAGTTTTTACCGTAGCCCTGGCTCTGAATTATCGAATTCTATTTTAGCCGACGTTGTTCTTTTCTGACAGAATCCCCTCCAACAGAAGAGAAAAAAAGGAAACGTTTCAAGGTCTATTCAGGGGAAATGTGACTCCTTTGAGATCGTACTTTCGGGGAAACGGTGGGTGAGGCAGGGATTATTTCAGTAAATTTAATTGAACGCATTAATTTAGTAGTGAAAAAATACTTGAATGCTCATTGTAATCTTTAAAGTATAATCTTAGAGAAATGGATGAGTGAAATATCATTTCAGTATTAAATTTGTGAAAAATCAACACCCTGGAGCGGTTATAGGAAGGAATACGTACGTCGTCTCGTAGAAAGGGAAATTTGTCAGTATGCTCTTGAAAACATCTCCTCAGCTGAGGACAAGATATAGTGTTTACAAACGCAATAAATATATGTTTATCTGAACTAAGGTCAGGTGTTTTGAATCTAAATATAAACAGCAGCACATTGATATTGAATTGGTTTGTTTTTCGATGAGAAAATATTGAAACACACGCCACAAAACACTTCCACCACGACAAGCGGCAGATATTGTTAATCCAGTTTCGCGACTTTCAGCTTGTTTACGTTGACCATGTTGCGCTATTTATGTAAAAGTGAAAAATGTTTTCCGAGAGATTTAGTGATTCTTTTTCCTTGGGGTGTTTGAGACTCAAGAGAGAGTCTTGGCGTGTTGGCGAACTCGTCACGTCAAGCTAACGGCTCTGAGCATTATTATATCCATGGGCCTGTTCCGACACAAATTTGAACGTGGCCGTGAATACTTACATGTATGCATGAAAGCATAATGTATAAGTGTGTTATTACGTCATAAAGTAAATAAAACGAGAGAAAAGAGTTCATACATTTCGTCAAATTAGACGTTCAAGAGTAATATGGAAATAATGGTTATAAACAGGAGTTCATATTGAATAGGTTAAAAATTGGTAATGAATATTAAATGAAATATTACAAATAAAATAACTAAGAACTAATATTTTATGATTAATGAAAAGTCAAGCTATGATAAATTAATAGCAAAATATGATCAGTGATTAGGGAATGTTTTCATGAGCTTTATTTTTTTAAGAGTACTGAAATTTGCAATATTTTCATGTGAATTGAAGTAATCAAAGGCGATTATGAAAAGACTAAAGAGTTCGTTCATGTACCAATGGAAAATTGAAAAACAGACATTTTTTATTCTCACTGCTGATTTTATATCGCGAACATAGAAATTTAAGCAGCCTGGAATTGGAGTGAATATTGTCCGGATCAGTAAAAATAGGGGATCAGGGTCAAATCTGAAAAAGGCGTATTTGAAGAATTATGTCGCCCGAATTGATGTAATCATCGATAAAAATAGGCACAGCCCATAAGAAATACACAATAGTAAACCTGGAGGTTTTTCACACCTGGTGCACTTGTTATTTAAGCAATAGCATATTGACATCGGGAAAATATTTACCAAATTCATCGAAAGGGATTCTAACTTATATATTCAGCCCTTAAGTCCCTGGAAAGGACAGATGTTTGCCAAAACTTGAAAATGTTGAATTTGGTGGAAATAATTCTTTTTAGGGAAAGATTATGTGGAAAATAACGCAGGAATAGCATTCTCTGTTATTTTCAACGGATAAAACTCTCTCTTTCCGTGGAGGCCTTCGCGAAATGTTCAGAATACATGTTGTGTTTTTTGACTCGAAGGCAGCACTACTAAAAGGCATCTGAAACCCTACTTTTAGAATGGTGATGCCACGGATTAGGGCATCACTACCCGTTGGAGGGGTCAAGAGCGTTTAAATTTCAGAAAAGTCTTGCTGATAATTTGCCAGTGTTGTGACCAAAAGTTTGACTGAACAGCATTGATTCTGAAGACCGTTGAATTTGAGGATGGCCGGAGCCATCAGAGATGGAAATGTATTTGTAAAGAGGCCAACCTTTGGCGGAAAGAACTGTGGGAAAAAGAACACTTTACCACTAATTCTGTGTAATTGGCGGGTCCATGGCCTAGGAGGAATCCTGGTAAACCCTGAACATGTGAGTGTTTGTGAATCACAAAGGTCTTTGTTTTCGAGCATACCTGAGTGATTGAGTGACTGTGTATTCACGTAAGTTGGTTTTGTTTCTTTACATCCTTTAATAATTTTCATTTATTTGTGTGATTGACGGGTCACTGACATGGGAGGGATTCTTGCAAACCCTGAGTGTGTGTGTGAATGTGATTCACGAGAGTGAAAGTTATTTCGTAACACACCCTAGTGATCGAGTGGTTGTAAGTTTGTTTTATTATGTTTTATTTATTTTATTATAATTTGTTTTGGTTTTTTGGTGTGTGGTTTTTTCTTATTTCTTAGTGCCATTCAAGTTTTTTGCCGGTATTTTTTGTTTACACTAAATCTAATCTTACCCTGGAATCTACCACGAGGGCGTGTGACAGGTGGTGTTTGGTTGCCAACCATCGGATGGATTTGTGATTTGGGAAATTCAAAGAACTTTGGGAAACGCTGTTACAGTTCCTTTTTGGGAAACAGTCACTGTTGTGCACCGGACTTAGAGAATTTCCCAGCCTACAAATTATTCACCTTGACCACCGCGATCTGACTGAGGCACTCGGCTGGGCAGCGAGTGATATGGGTTTTCAAACTCTAGGTTTAAAAAAACCTGGTTCGCGAAATTCGAATGTAATCTTCTAGCCTCCAGTATCTTGCAAAACGAGGTATCCCAGTGCATTCTTTTGCTTTCTGTCCGTTCGTAACGATTCGCCTTGAAAAGAGCAACTTTTCTTTGTACCCTGCTCAATCCCGAAAAGGAGTCTCTCTGCGCAAGGTCCCAAACACCCTACGCACGATCGAGGTGACGTCTAAGCAACGGCAAGTAACCACTCTTTCAAATCTACTTTTTTGTTTGAATTCATCCCAACTGTCCGTCGATGAACATACCTTAATGTTTTGAGGTGTTACAATGAAATGCATGTTAGCGGATGACTCCGTAAAAAGTTATTGTTGTGACATCTCCCGTAGTTTCTTGAAGTTCCCAAGGTGCTTTCCTCAGATTAGACCGACGATAGTGTTAATCCTAGGCTCTGCTTATTTCCTTGGATGAGTTGACCTACAATTCCCCAATCTGACCTTTTATTACTAAATCAGACTCTTAAAAATCACACCATAGCATCAAAATGCTATTGAAGTTTGCATACATTTACTTAGGTTTGCATAGGTGTGGTGACTTTGCATGTGGTTTTGTTCTCTTTTACGGGTGGTGACCTAACACCCCCAGCCACACGCCCTTGCGGAGGCTTTTAGGCAATCATGTAGATAGAGATGTCATAACCTGACTATATTTGCTAATGGTTTTTATAAAAAAGTCAACATTTGTTAGAAATGTCACTTTTATTGACACGTTGAGCTAATACATTTTACATGCTCATGTGATCGACGCTAAAATATTTCTAACTTTTTGACTACAAATCGTGAAACCGTAAAACTGATTTCCTTATTCATGAATAGTAGGAGAATGCTACGTTGGCATCATGGGTATATGTGTGTATGTAATTCAGCTTCATGAACTGAGAAGAAAATTTAGTACGCTCGCTGCTTATATTTATCATAATTTGAATATTTACGATTAAAAGGGTCAATTTGGCATAACTCATCTGGTTCAACTATCCATTCTTCGAGATGCAGAGCGTTTAAATCGTGTAAAAATAAAATCCACTACATTTGTGAATAACGCCAAGAAAAGAATGTAAGTTTGAAGGATATCTTGCTGAAATGAACATAGTGATTTCTCCTGTCACGACGAAAAGAGCTAGCTAAACAAGGACGTTTAGACAAAGATGAGACTGGCGAGTTTACTCCTAGCATAAAAAAGGGAATTATTAGGACCATCGCATTTTATGCAGATAAGACCTTCCGGGTAAATTAAGAGATTTGACTCCATGACAAATCAATTTAACAACTCAATTTCATCTCGCACGATTCATGGTCAAAACCAAACCTCGCCTCGAAATGTATGATAATAATGATGAATGAAAAACCTTGCTGTCCTCTGCGAAATTTCTTTAACTAGCACCATGCATACTTTCACCCACCGTTACATAATTAAGGGCAATTTCCCTGTGACACGCCCTCCTCGTGGCTCGCGAATGAAGTTCTATCGAAAGGATGGGATGGCGGGTGCGGACCCATGCAATGGAACGATGGCAATAAGACGAAGAAGAAGCGGAGGCTACACCTAAGAAAACCCGCATTTGGGTTCGAGAGAAAATCCACGGAGAAAAAATAAAACTTTCTACGCACTTTGGTGTTCGGGTCCCTCCCATTTCATTCCTTCGCTCGATAAGGATTCAGGAGGGAGGAAGATTGTGAGAGGGAGAAGAGAGGGTTCGGCGCTACCCCCCCCCCCCGGGGTTTCCGCCGCTTTCCCTTCCATCTGTAACTCACTCAGGATAGGGAGAGAGAGAGAGAGAGAGTTTTCGTTCTCCCTCCCACACGGCGCCACGCTTATCTCAGCTAATGAAGACCGAAATGAATTCGGCATACTCAACTTGGTGCTAACAAAGTCACGAATGGACTTTTAATACCACCCAACTCCATGTGACCACTTTCTAGAGTTTCACATTAGCAAACGCTTTTGTTTTTGTGTTTTGCTTTTCGTCGACGCCGTTTATTTCGTTCCATTAAAAAAAACTAGCTCCTACTTGGTATTCTAGAGACTCCTACTAACCGCATTTATATTTATCGGATGGAAGGCTTTCCCCACTCACGAGTATCATGGCACGACTTTTGGTAATCTCTCCTTCATGTTTTATTTTATGCGTATCCTAACCTCGCCATAGGTAACTTCTTGATAAACTCGAGAGCCTTAGCCGATCTCTGGTCCCCTAACACCCCAAGTCATACGCCCTTGAGGTTGTTTTCGTGATTTTATGTGGGTGCATAAAGGAAAAGATGCTTGGTGGAAGACCATGTCCATATGGGTTGCCCATTATCACCGGTTCTGTTCAACATATATGTGGAGGAAATGATTAAAGAGGCATGGGAAGAACTGGAGGTAGGAATGAAAGTCGGAGGGGAATTCGTAAAATCGGTTAGGTTTGCTGATGACCAAGCAATAGTTTGGCAGTCAGCCAAGGGGTTGCAGGCATTGCTGAGTGAATTGGAGGTTCAGAGCAATAGATATTGGATGAGAATCAATGTTAATAAAACAAAGGTTATGCGATTTTCCAGGAAGAAAAAGGCTAAGCTAAACATTAAAATAGAAGGGGAAAAATAGAGCAGATAGAACAGTTTACGTATCTCGGAAGTGTTTTGGACCAACACGGTCAAAGTAGTAGGGAAGCAAGGAGAAGAATTGCGCTAGACAAAGAGACCTTCACAAGAAGAAGGGAGTTGATGACGGGGACGTTGAGTAGGGAGGTTAAGAAAAGACTCGTAAAAACTTTTATGTGGAGCGTAGCTATCTATATACGGTGCGAAAACGTGGTCGCTGAAGCAGGAGAATAGACGTAGGTTGGAGGCTTTTGAAATGTGGGTGTGGAGAAGAATGGAGAAGATGAAATGAACCGAAAGGAAAACAAATGAGGAAGTGCTATTCAAGGGCGTATTGATCGGCAGTGTGATGTTGAAGACTGTAATAGAGGGGAGAATATTAGGCAAACGAGGAAAGGGCAGGAACAAGATAGGCATGTTGGACGGGATGAATGGAAGAAGTAAGTACACTGAGATGAAGAGGGACCTGATGTAGAGAAGATTGCTGGATTGGGTTTTGTTAGGAGTCACAAAATGTTTATTTGGTTGTTGTGTTCATCCAAAACCTACCTTAACAGGTGGAATACTTAATAATAATAACATGTCTCTGATAGGACAACAGGAGTAGTTCCGAGCTATTTTCGTTTACCGTTCCGAAAATTGAATTCAGCATTTATCTAATCTGTTGAAACTCGTATACAATGCAGGTTTGTGCAATATTAGATCCCCGTCCGTGCGATCAGATCTCTGATCTCAAGAGCTGAAGGCCGCATATTGCAAACATATGTAATTTGACATATATAAATTGAGTGGCATTATCAAATATGTAATGTATGATCCTTAATTATTATAAATTATAAAATATAAGAGAAGTCATGAAAACTATAATTTTGCCTGCTGCGTGTACTCTATAGGTCATAATCACGGTAAATCATAAAATGGGAGACAGGTCCAAGCGAGGCATACTCTTTTTTTGTGACCTGCCTACTTAGGGGAAGTATGCTTCCTTCTCCGCCAATGTAAGTTCTCAAATATCCTTTTCCAGAATATCTAAGGACAAAGGTAAAAAATATGAATTTCAGCAATAATTTTACGTAGTCACCCTGAGTGAAGCCGAAGCCGGATGAACTGTTGACCGGTTATAGCGAGACTGGAACCGATAGTATGACTAAACCGTGAATTCGGTGTTGCCTTTTCCAACAAATTAAATGGAAAATAAAACGCCTTTGAGTCTCCCGGGGTCATGAAAAGGTAGGAGTCATCGTAATTATTATGCGCAGCCTCCGCCGTCCGCATTAACGCATGCCACCCCTGGCACTCTCTTCCCGCGCCACCCCTCCTTGCCCTCCCCCCTACCTCTCCCCTCCTGCCTCTGCGATTCCGGTTGTGCATCCCGTTGCGGGCAACGCCACCCTTTCCTCCCCCCCCACCCACCGCCGTCGCCGTTTTAAGGAACCGGCAATGCGTACTTTGATCGCGGATAAACTAAAGGAGGTTCCTGCATAAACTTGAGTTAATCGTAGTCACTTATTTCGAGAATGTATTTAACAAAGCAGCCAAAAACGGTACAAAGGCTTTTACATTGGCTGACAGGCAATGCATATGATGCATTAAGAAAAAGAAATGGTAAAAGCATTAAAAATAATGAAAAATTAACAAAATAAATGTCAAATTATTTTTTTCCAAGTCTATTGACAAGAAATCGGATGAAGGAAAACATGCTTTGCTTAAATTAGATTTAATTTCGCTCTAACAATCTAATGAGAAAATTTCCTGTCCTAGGCATGTTAATGTGGAGTCTAGAGAAACCACACTTCAGTGGGGTACTTAACGTTAAGAAACGTTTCAGCCTCACCGGCAAGGTTGAGCAATGATTCTTGGAGTTCATGGGTGATGCGAAATCGTGAGAGGACATACCAACATTTTGGCATGGTGCTTTTGGCGTGCGTGCGTTTAGAGTTTGTGTTTAGGTGTTGTTGGGTTACAATGACGATTTTGGGGAGAGGGATGAGGGGTATTGTGGCAAATTCATGATGCCGTCTTCATTGATGGAGAAATTACGCCAATGAGGCTTACTCTTATTTACATTTAACCGTTAACAATAAGAGCACGCATCACTTACCGAGGCAAGGCTCGAACTCGCTCTGTTTGAGTCACCATATGATCACATACTCACCAGGCTAACCCAGCCATCAGATCCGTGGTTCAGGGTCAATTTTCCTGATGTTGTCCATTGATATCATAATCTACATTGTGGTATTAATTGCTTGATATAATATCTCAGAATATATGTACATTAATATAATCCTCTAAACAAATATCTTATGGTACCTTTTTATATATACCTTTAATTTAGTTTTCATAAATTAGTTAATTTAACGCACCTTTTTGTAATTCCATGGTTCAATATTTTGAATAATATTACAAATCAATCCTTATCATTTCTGAAAACATGTGCATTTTTAGTGCATTATGGTGTGGAATCACCGCCGACTAAATGTCTTGTAAAGACAAACGGTGAGCTATAGATTTAGACATAATGACTTATACGTATGAAAAGTATCAGGAAAAGTTTCGGAAAAATAGATTTATTTCAGATATTGTTACAATGCCTCAAAATTCTTCAAAGTACATCCCTTGAGAGTCGACACACTTTTCACGTCAGCGACATTTCCATGACTCGAAGGCTCCCTGGTAGGCGGATTACGGAAGGTCCTTAAGGGCACGCGTGCAAGCTTTTTTTACGGCACTTAGAGTCCCATGATGATGGCGCCCTTTGAGGGAGGTAAGATTTCACTTTTGGGGATAGGAAATAGTCTGGTGGTGCCAAGTTGGGACTAAATGGGGGTTTGGGAATCGTCGCTATGCGCCTTTTCGCCAGGTAGTCGGTTACCTTGGAGACACACGCTCGAGACCATCGAGGCGTTTTGCATGGTATGCCATGAATGAATGGAATGATTCACAATGTATTAACTCATAACTACAGATCATTCTGCATTGCTGTGGGCGGCGATTTATTTGTTTTTAGTGATGATGTTTCAATTGTAATATTTTTAATATTATTTTTAAACGAAAACTTTGGAAGGATAATGTTAGATCTTGGATGCATGGGGATCACCTAGAAAATACTGCTGATGATGTGTAATATTTTATTCTAGTACACTAATTTAACTTCGTGAATATGGTAACCCTCCCGTGGACCTTGCTTCTATTTGTGGGAATAGTCAGGCGTCTCTAACCGGATTCGAACTTGCCCATTCAATTCGCTCTGCCATGCATATACGCAGTTGAATTCGAATCTCATCTTATGGTTTTATAGTTACCAGGCCATCTTGGTCGTGTCTACTGTCGAGAGTTCGCAGCCGGAAAGTGGGAGTTCCGGGTTCGCGTCTTGATCAAGCCGTAAGATTTCTTCGCCTCAGAAGTCCCTCTGCGTCTCTACGACCTAAATGCGGGCAACGGCTTTCATGAAGCGACCGAGGCGATGAATCGCATTCAATTCCATTATCTCTGCGAGTGTTTTGCTCCTCTTATCGTGTATCTGATTGCTTGCGAATTCAAGGTTTCCGGCTGTGCGAATTGTGAATATTCAGTTTGGGAAACGAGGAAACGCAGCATAATTGATGGGGAATATGCATAAGGATCGCAAACTTAAAATTGAGAGAGAAAAAGTTAAAATAAAATAATTATAAAATTGAACATTTACGCATGGTATCTTCAGTAAATGTCCTGAAATCAATTTTTATTTAATTACGGCCTTTTTGTTTGTTTCGAAATATTTGATTTCATAAAAATAATTTATACGGTACCTTCCTGAGAAGGCTAACCAAAATATATAGGAAATCCTCAAAAAAATTATTTTATTAATTGGTATATTTTGTGTAAATAGCAACTCTGAGGGTTTACATTAAAAAGCAAGGGTATTATTTTCCTGTCCCTTAATTCGTCTACCCGCCACGTTTTCTATTTCCAATGTGTATCTGTCATTCCTTGGGCAATTATGGAGACATTCAAAGGTCAGCCGATTCTTGTTCCCAGAGTAACTGACCCCCTTATTGACGCTGCACTCTCCGGAGCGAACTCATGGGCACTGCGCCCTTGACGACGCGGAATTGGAAGGACTAACCCGCGGTTGCCAATTTATTTGTTTACCTATGAATCTGAGAAGTTCAAATGAACGTTTTTTGTCATCTAAGATATTAGGTTGTCACAGTATGCGGGGAAATGCGGGAACTAAACAGAGCCCTTAACAACTTATTCAGAATTTCTCGATCCCGTAAAGGAGTCAGTGTTAACCAGAAAAGTGCGGAATATGGGAAACATTTGTTAATCAACTAGTTTTTGTTAGTCTATCATTTACCTACAGGCAAAATCAATTTCAAAGTTTATAAATTGGTTTCTGACCTCATCTACATCTACACAATACCCTGAGAATGTAAGTATGAGTGTTAGTAGGTATGACGAAGCTAAAATGGAGACTGATGAGATGCTTTTCCCCAGATGAAAGAGAATTCAAGCAGAGACCCGGATCCCAACGTTCCGCGGCTGTGAGAGAGAAAGAAAAGTGGAGATTACCGACTATTTGACGAGACAGGAAAAAATCTAACTTTTCATAGCACTCAACTAAGAGCGATGAGAATATTAAAGTTCGCCTTTATCATTGCGCGACAAGGCCTCCGATGGAACTTAAAGAGATCAGGAAATAGTTGAAGGGGAGTTTAAACAGGCTTTGCATTGCAAAATGCAAATTGTACTGCGGTTTAGAAGACAAAAAAAGGTTTACTGCGTGCTTCACAAGGACGCGTGAACACGTGAAATGCATGAGACAAGGGTCTTCAAACTCTCCTTCCCGAGCTTGCGACTGAAAGAGCGTTCAGACGGGAACTTCAGTGATACCGATCTACAGATATTCCCCTAAGTTCAATACCCCGAGAACCGTCCAAAGTCCATCCAGACGCTCCGCCCCTCCCACTCCGCCCCGCACTGGTCTGAGCATGGACGACTTTCCTTTCCCTTTCACCCAGAAAAATTAATTTTGGAGAAAGCAATGTCAGCGGCTGGACCATTGGACGGACCGGGAGAAGCAAAGTCGACTCTTTTGCCTTGAAATGTGCCTAAGATTTTCATTTTGATCTTTTTTTCATGCTTCAATATCGTCATTTCCAAGTTCAGTCCGTGAAATCTGATCGGCAGAAGAATGCTACCGCTTCGCGTACCTGACGTTCGTAAATAACAAGTTTCGATCGGAAGATTGATTGTAGTTGAAACATTTTATTCGGGAAAAACCTGTTTCCGACGTTTGCCGTGTTACTTTAAATGGCTGAATCGCCACCAGTCATCAGGATCAGGATTCATTTGCATTTGTATGATTTGTCGGAAACCACTTTTTAAATTTTCCTCCAGTAAACCAAAAGAGTGGTTTTGGAAACCTAGCCAAAGTTGTTCCGTACAAACGCGTTCTCTGTAAACGAGAATACGAGGGTAGGCTGAAAACTAATGCACACATGCTTGTAGACCACAAAAAAATGACCTTCAGAAGCACTCCTGGTGGCATGTGTAAGTAACATTCCCCCTCAACACGCATGCGCATTTTTGACATCGTTACATTCATTGTATTTTGGGAAGCGGAAGAAACGTGTTCTAGTGCTATGACCAACTCGAGTTAAACAGCGTGCTGTTATTGAATTTTTAACTGTTGGAAAAGTGACTCCTACTGAGATTCATCGTCGTTTAGAAGGTGTTTATGGTGACGATACTGTTGATAGGTCTACTGTAAATCGATGGTTAGGAAAATTCCGTGGTTGCGAGCCTGGAAAAGCCATGATTGTTGATGAAACACGCAGCGGACGTCCGATCACTCACTACCACAGACGATAAACGTCGTAAACTCGTCGAAGATTTGGTTCAAAATGACCGGCGAATCACTCAAAATCGGATCGCAAATCATATTGAAATATCCAGGGAAAGTTTCGGCTTCATTATTGAGTAATTGGGATACCGTAAAATCTGTGAACGATGGGTACCACGCCGTCTCACAGAGGAGAATAAACAAAACCCTCCTTACATTCTTTCGAAGGATAAAACGTTTTTGAACCTGAAAGAAAACCGAAAAGCTCTGCTGTGAATGATATAGTCACATAATTTTTAGATTCTCTGAGTATAAAATACTACATACTATATTGTATCAGCACGCACTCACTCGCGCATCTATACATGGAGCATTCAATAGGTATGAGCCGAAAATTCTCCAAGACCGTATCAATGAAGAAAGGCCAGATTTAAAAGCGACAGACTGAATGTCATTTAAGGGGAACACCTATTTGCTCATCACATAAATGTGAAGTGTGCTCGCTACCCTCCCGTAGATCAAGACGTAACCCAATGTGACCTTTTTTTGATTGGCCATTTTAAAGAAGCGTCTAAATGGAATGCGCATTTCATCATTATAAACAAACGTAGGAGGACTGACCATGGTTCAACTTTCAACGGCTCCCGCAGAGGCAACATTGTAGTTTAATCGATGAAGCCTGTGCCACATATACATGCTAAATTATTTGAATGAAAATATATAATCATTTTGTGTACATGGAACATTCCTTGCCATTCCGAATAGCATATGGAAAAGTTGTGATTTTTCTGAGGAAGAGAATAGAATTTTCATGAGAGTTATCATTCTCTCGTACTTAGTTTCAATCAACCATGTGTTGGTGAAATAATTGGGTTAAAAATTATAAAAAATATTTCTCAGCAATCGTCGATCATCGAAATTATTTTTCCTTTCATTTGGCGAGTGAGCTGCCGTGAAAATGATTTTTACAAAGATTTAGGGCTTTTAAAATTTTCTTTTCGGTGAATATCCATTTCCATTTAGATGCTAATGTCATATTGCCTGACTTAGGTACGACGAAAACGTAATTCTTTGGGGGCATTGCTCAATCCAATGATTTATTTCAATTTCTTAATCCATATTGCTCTGAATAAACGTGCCATATACGTCATTATGTCTTTGGATTACAACGTAGCTGTTTTGTTTTTGTAGGAAAAGATGCAAAGGCAGAAAGACTCATGCCTTTTAGAATTAATTTCCATCATTACAAAATTACTTTTATCACAAGTAATATATGACAATACGTTAATGGAAAAATAAAAAGAGAATATCAACAATAAAATTTGAAAAGAAAACGCTGAAATTATCCCTAATTTTCAGAAGATAAATGATATAGTATTGGTCTGCTACAAGTTATGAAAAAATAAACTAATTTGTGACTTTTCTGACTCATATGCTTGAAATATTCGCTTTGTATTTAGACGTTAGAAGGAATGGGCAGACTAATGGAAACAAATAGAATCGAGTCGTGGGCTCGTAGTCAATCATAGTACTACTTGTACTCTGCCGTATCTCAAAGTCTGACTGCGGATCCCGGCGATGGTCAGCGTCGAAGATCCTGGCTGGCCCAAACTCATCCGGCACTCCCTCGCTCTTGCTTTTTTTTGTTTTTTTTCCGTCATAATTTCTTTTCACTTTCACCGCTTTGACCACCTTCCTTCCTCCGCGGACGCATCTCCTGCCGGAACTCTCTCTCCCTCGATCGGAAGTAGCACTCTCCCTTTTTAAATTATTTTTTGAAATCAACTCTTAAAGGTTTCTTTTTGAAACCCCTCTCCTTTCTTCCCCCGCCCACTCGCCAACCTATCGAAATTCTCGAGGATGGGAAAGAGGATGGGCAAAAGAAAATTCCTGTTTTTGTTTATACATTTTTTTTTCATTTCACTTGCCTCGGCAACCTTATTCCAGCGTGAGGGCGCACCTTGACCCTTCTGGACGGGCAGCGTTTCACAACTGTTCGAAATCAACGTCGAAGCTTTCGGAGAGGGAACGTTTTCTTTAGCCTTTCGCAGCGATTCTTGGGCACGGAGGAGGATACCAATCTTGGCGGTGCTGGGAAGAATCAGTATCTTAACGTTAACTTCCACGTGGTAGCGAGATTGTGTCTGCACCTCGCTTCGTTGCAATGCGAGAAGCACGCTGAGTCGCATGAGGCTGCTTGAGCAGCAATCCCACTTGGTCATGTCAAAACTATTGAGAAAGATAGTCGAGCCTATGTTTGGTGTATTAAAAATGACCGAATCCCCAAAAAGAAATATGGGCGATAAAATATATGGAATACTTGCGCTTTGGATCAAATTTCTTGAAACAAGGATGATAGTGTGTGACACTCATTGCTCGCGGTAAACTTTTCAGCGAGTGTTTCGTGAATGTTTCTGGCATAATATCGTGTAACCTGCGTGAAAAATGCTCTCTTTCTGAAGTCTACCTATGATAGGAGTTCCAGAGGTTCAAATTATTTGAAATCTTATGCAGTTGAATAGGATCTCCAGAACTGATAAATAATATTGATAAGAGGTAATTGAAACTCCATATTAAATTTTACTAATGGTTCTACCTGGGCAGTAGCTTAACAAGGGATGGAAGAAGTTCGACCGACATCACGTGAGGAATAACCCAAGCCAAGAACGCATTCATGAAGAAGATGCAATTACTATAGTTACTATGTTCAAAGAATCTAAGGCTGGAAACAAGGAAGCAATTAGTCAAGACTTTCATGTGGAGCATGGCACTTTATGGTTCCGAGACTTGGAGCATTGGAAGAGTGGACCAGCAAAGAATAGAAGCTTTTGAAACATGGTGCTGAAGAAGAATGCTGAAGATTAAATGGAAAGACGAAGTAAGGAACGAGGACGTATATAGAAGAGCAGAAGTGGATAGAACTATTTGGAGAACTCTACGGCAAAGAAGAAATAGATGGATTGGACACACATTGAGGCACAATGGATTGATTGGGAATATAATAGAAGGGAAGATTCCACGAGGAAGACCAAGAGACGTGTACATAGGACGAATTAAGGAGCACGTAAAACGGGGAAGGTATCAAGGATTGAAGGAATTAACATTAAATAGAGTAGAATGGAGGGCTGCAATAAACCAATCCTAGGATTGAAATACTAATGATGATGACTCTTTTACTTTAATTTTTCCAATTATTTTTTTTACAAAAGAATGCTCATCCTATGTGATCAGGTGGAAATATTATAGGTAAAAATTGTGTGAATAACTGTAGAGAAAAATGGGAAATGGGGATTGACCATGAATTTAAGGATGATAAATCCATGATGATCCGTGAATTTTGAGATGAAATTGTCGACTTTTTAAAGAATTAAATTTGTAAAATTTCAGGTCTCGAATTCATATTCTAAAATTCCTTCAGCAGTAAAGAAAGTACAACAATTATGCCCTCACGTGGTCATGGCTTTTCATTTTCCATGTACCTCGATTCATCTGCATGCACTTCCAACGTTTGATCTTTCTTTGCATATTCGCTATAGGAGTATTTACGAAATTTCTGCAAAGCTCGATTTTCTTTATACTTTCGCTATGTGAAGTTGTTTACGAAACTTGGTTGAAATATCAGTGTTTAAGTTAGAAATGCGGCAGAAATGGGAGGAATTTCCTTGCTTATTCCTTGCATATTTCCTAAATATCGAGTGGAAATTTTCGAAATTGACGCATTAATCGAGCATGATGATTGGTTGGAGTCCGGTTCGCTCGCTGCTCAATCGGCGAAGCGAAAGAATTTCAGCGTCCATCACTCTTGACGAGGAATGGGAACCCGAGATCAATGAGAACCGCCCCTTCAATTCCATTTTATTTTCTTTTCCATAAGGCCACGAAGAAATCTTCCGTGTCCTTTAAAAGAAATAGAGGTGCAAATTACCTCTTCCGGAAACACTCTGTTATCACCCATTCTTTGTTTACAAAACACGTTCTTTTTCTTCTAAGATGGCTGGCTGCTTTCAAACCATTTTCTCTCCCCGAAGTCAGTCGGCAAACACGAAGAAAACGAGTTTCACGGAAAAGAAAATCCCGGAATATGTTAAAACTTTCTTGAAAAATGTGGCGGTGGCCGTAATTTTGAGTGTTAATACTGTCTAATAGTGTTAGTTGGCACAAATTGCGCAACGCTTGGTGAAAGTTCCTGGTTGTGGCACTATAATGCCTGTCATAATGGTTACCAGTAATAATTATGCGGAAACTCTTCTCTTCGGAGTTAGTGACTGAGATGAAAGTATTGCTTGGGGTGGGGATTTTTCTAAATGAGATATCTTGCTTGAATGGCGGAATACTCTGTTTCTCTGCTGAAGGTGAGACGCTATAACGAGATACGCTAGGAAGATATGAAGTATCGGATAATGGAGGGAATTAAGGTTGTGATCGCATTTGTAGTTGCCCTTTTCCATATTCTCATTGGCTAGTATATAAAAACGTTATTGTCTAACTGGTTTTTGCATGCGTGGCGGTCAGTCGGCTCCAGTTCCATTCATTCGTGTTTTGGGGGCCCTCTGGGAGAGACTTTTTCCCTACTGGTGACCGCTGATGCACGAGACAGTCGAGCCTCTTTGGTTTGACTGACGTCTGACTTGACTCTTCAATAAAACCATTACGTAGTCATCTACGCCCGTAACATACCTTGCAAAACCGTTGCTAGGATCTACGAGTACGTCAGAGAGTGTTAGGACATCTCGTCACATTAATGCGGTCACACAATTGTGACGCGCTCTTAAAGAGATTGGTGAACACCAAGGAGGATTTTGAATTGCCAAGTATGAAGTGGAAAAGTTGTTTTCGCTGTAATCATGGGGATCCCATCTTGGTTTCTCTAATGTACCTGTCACTCATACACGTAATTTATTCACGTTATAGGTTTTTCTTAATCCATGTGATCTTGAAATTTGTTTTCTCCGGTGTAACTTTAAGGCATTTACACAACATATTAAAATGAAATAAGTAACTTTTTAATTCCACACACACTTTATTAAAAAAACGACATAGGTTGGTCGTCATCATCGCTTGATGATGACAATCGACGAATCGAAACCTAGGTCATGTTCTAAATACAGTAAGTGTGGAATTACAAAGTTACTTATTTCATTTTATAGGTTATCGGATCTTCTCTGAGCTGTATCTAATTCCTTCACTAAAATTTTCTCCAACGGGCCCCAACAGGCACCCATTATTCCAAATGTTTTCTGATGATAAAGCAGCATCGTTTTTCGATGCTCTTTCGTCACGAAAATCTGCTTAAAATAAACCATATTTCTTGAGGACAGTCTCACCGATTCCCTTGGCAAATTGTGCTCATAAGTGATAAGAGGATAGAGTAACTCCTAATTACCTGATGTCTTCTGTGCTGCGGGATTCAATTCGGTCTCTTTATTATATCGTAAAATAGGTATATCAATACCTACTTTTTCGCTTATTTTACTCCAAAAAATCACACGTTTGGTTCCATAGAGACCAATTTTTAAGCTTGCTCGAAATTTGGCCTAAATCCAATGGTATTAGGTGTACTCATTAGTTATCTTTCTTGTCGGTAAAAAAATATGCTCTTTCTGATTGCGTAAGAATAGAAGGGCCCCAATATTGCAACTGGCACGCAGGCTGTCACCTGTGACTCATTTGATCTCATTCCGTCAATCATTATTTCTGCCATAGAAGTCTCACATCTCTCATAGTTACATAGATTAGTAAGATGATTGCTGGGAATTTCAGTCGTGGGCATTTAATATTCCCACCAGTCATTTCCTTGCCAAATATTTTTGATTGCTTCGTATGTGAAAGATAGCCCGCTCTATTTCACATACTCCTTGTCTAACACTACGACTGTCAGGCGTTCCAGAAGCTACAACCCCGGAACAGCCGAATGTAAATTAACATAAAATTTTGGCATTGGTGTTTATGGAAAAAGGATTAATGTCGCCATCCAAAAAAGCTTTGGAAATGGCGGAAGGTAAGATATGGTAAGAGGGCTCAAATTAAGTATGGAGTCAAAGGTGGTAAAATTATGAATTTAAATCATCAAAATGTTCTTAACTACGTGCACATGTTTTTGTATTTCTCTGCAGGCGGAAAAAAGGAAAATAAATTGGGAATTTCTGCCATCCTTTGAATCTTGGGAGCTTACGGAGTTCCATAAAAAATCCTATAAAATATACAATTTGATACACTATTTAAAAAGTATATTTTTAGCAAAGAGATATAGAAAGCGGCCAAACAGCTATAGTAAAAGTAAATAGGAAAAAGTCGAGAACACTATGGATGTCGGATTAGAAAGATGGATGAGAGAAGAAAATGGAAGAATGTAAATGCGAAGTTGGGCAGAAGGAAGTACAAAGAGTTAACTAATAATTGGAGACACATAAAGCAAAAGAAGCGTGGTAGAATACGCAGTGCGAGGATAAGGAAAGTTTGCAGAGGAAGGGTGAAATTGATACCTTATACAGGAAATTTAAACACTGTCAGGAAGGAAGAACAGAAACTCTGTGCAAACAGCCAAATATAAGTCAGGAAAATTATTTGTTAAACCAGAAAAGATCCAAGAGAGACGGAAGAAATGCATAGAAGAACTGTATGGTAGGGGACTTAGACCAGCAAGGGTAGACATGGCGAGAGAACATGGCGTGGATGAGAATGGCTTAGGCCCAGGCCTACTTGACGATGAGATAGAAAGAGGATTAAGGGAGATGAAATGAAATAAGACCGTAGGGGTAGAAAGCAATCCCGTGGGACTGCTGAAGGTTTAACGAAATGTGAGAGAAAGAGTTTTATTGGACTAATTCGTAGCATTAATGAAGGAGGGATTTGGCAGGAAGACTTTGTGAAATCAGTGTTAGTCCTATTCCAAAAAAGGTGAAGCCTGCGATATGTGAGGATTATAGAACAATAACCTTGAATTCGCACGCAGCTAGGGGTAGGTAGCTCATAAACCATCGCATCGTCACAGTATGTAGCAATGAAAGTATGAACGTTGAATTAGAATTTTGTTGCTAAAATATTGGCATTTATTATTATTGAATTTCATCAAGGTGTATGCCGCTTCTAATTAAAATTAAACACGATTGCATTTCGCAAGCCAAATTAGACTTTTTATTCATTAGCTACCTTTAAATCTTAATGAATAGCTGGTCGAATGATCGTTCCCCTAGTTTCTGTGGTTAGCATTTTAGTTTTATTTGTCGATATGACCTTTAAGTAAATTGCCACGGTTTTTATTTCTTACACAGCTATTTAAGTGGGGATTAGAGGACTCGGCAAACTAGAGCAGTCATCGTATATTTTAACTAAATCTATGAAGTAATCCTTTCGAGTAATTTTCAGTGCCATTGCCTGGTGCATGAGGAGGATCCGAGATCAGATCAGTGGCAGAAGAGAACAGTGCAATAGACCTGAGTTAACGAGAAGGTCAAACCAGATCTATGGTTTCAGATCAATAAAGCTCGCAGGACCAACTTCCCACCAACCTTTCCCATGCACATGTTTTCGCTCACAAGTTCGTGCACATCACTTTTAGGAATTTCAAGTTCATCAGAAACCATGCGAACACTTAATCTGCGATCCCTGTCCAACAAAGCCTTCATTCTTGCAAGATTTTCGTCACTTTCTGAGGACGAAGGGCATCCTGAACGTTCGGCGTCTCCAAATGTTCTCTACCCCCCCGAAACAACTTGTGCCCTTGAAAACACCATCCATGGCGTTATCACCATTAGCTCTCTTGAGCATGCCATGGGTCTCTCTCTCGTTTTCGCCGAGTTTCACGTAAATTATGATAGCGTAGCGGTGTTCCAATAACCGGATCATGACGGAGCGTAACGAGGTCACGTTAAAGAGGTTTCGCAAACGAACGATCCGCACTCTGCAAAGGCTGGGAGCCAACTTCCACCAGCCTCCAGCCTTTGCTTAGCAGCTCCTCCCTCTAACCCAGCCGGAGAAACCGCCGCCCGTTCCTCCGTATATCCGGGAATAAATAAGTCATGTCACTTTTGGGACTGAGCTCGTGGTTACGAGTAAGATTTCATGTTTTGCTGTGATCGACCATTAAAATTTTGCGCTTCTACCACCATGACGAAGCACTTCTTTTAACCTCGGATTCCACCATGGAATCGATTCATAGACTAATAAACTGTCCGTATGAACCAAAGTGTTGCGAATAAAGCTTCGGCCCCGCCCTCCGCGTTGGTGCATTGGTGGTCCGTGCTGTGGGTCGTGCCCTGGGGAATAACGAGGCAATTGCCATTCCGCTGCTGCTTACGAGGGGACGAGCGGTTCGCTCTGACTCACCTGTCACGGGAATAGGCAATGTGTGTGGCAATGCTTGGAATGAAAACCCTTCACTTGTTTGTAAGTGACCCTACGTGACAATCAATGACATGAGAGAAGAGGACCCTTCATGGCCTTCGCATTTAAGTCGTGCCGCATTTTATTGCATAAAGATTTCCGAAAGGTATGTGCTGTACTTTTCGATGGCAATTTGGGCTTCGACCGTACCTTAATTGTCCAAGCACTCACGCTTTTGCAGTTATGTCCTCATTTTCTGAATTATGCATGGAATTAGGTAATCGTCCTCATTATGAATGTTGAATTTACTTGGACTGGCTGAATCAAAACGATACGGTATCTCTATGCCTTGGTCAAATCTTTTCAGATTATTTTATTTATAAGTACCCTGCAAGCCATGATTAAGGTATGTGGCAGGGGGTGATTACAAACCAGACTACCCTTGACCCAATGCACCTTCCTCCACTAAAGCGGTCGGACAAACGTTATTCTATTCTAATCCATTATAGCTCGTGGGAAAAATGATATCTTAAGTCTATTTGTTCTACACTTTGTAACTGCACAAAGAAAGGACAAGAGAAAGTCTTTCATTATATATATATATATATAGAAATATTTATTTTTAATAGTTAATTCTTAAATTCAAAGTCTTACCCATACTTTGCTGGTGAAACAAAACAGAAAACTAAAAATATTTTGTACAATGCCATTGTTCATTTGTTTCACATGGTATAGCTTATCGTTGTTCCTAGCCAAGAGAGCAAAGAACGAGTTATTGTGCTATTTATATTTACCACCAAACTTGCTATGATTCGGCATAATGCACACACTAACAGAATGTTACGTATAACCTGATGCACTCCAAACATGAGATCCGCAAATATAATATAAAAACTTGATATTCCGCCCCGGAATGCAGATCAAAGTTCATCTTTTCCGAATCCTGAGATGCAGGATGAGTGCAGGATGGAGGATTTTGAGTGGCGGTTATGAAACATGGGAAAAATATGGATATGGAGCTGCCTGCATGCAAAGAAGTAAGACGCGAAAGAAAAAGAGAGGGTATTGGTGTCAGCAATACGGAAATGGTAGGAAAAATGAAAAAGATATGAGAGGTGGAAGAATTTCAAACGCTGTGAGAGAAAGGAGAATATTTGGTAGGTGGTAGTTAAGGAGGAAGAGAATAGTCATTTCGAACTGCATGGATGGGGTGGAAATAGTATCAGGGGCCACCAAAATCTGTCTACGGAGTAGTCCTTATGAATAGATGACCTGTTTTATGCCCCTTTTTATATCTCCCAGCTTTACATATTACCGTACGAAAAGTGAAGAGTCAGGTGTGATGTTGTGGAAGAGACATCAAGACATAATAAGAACTTTGTTGCAACTTTCCACAATTAAAACTGTATTTTGATCATGGTTTCGATACACTGTATCATCCTCACCTGATGATGATACAGTGTATCGAAACCATGGTCGAAATAAAGTTTTAACTGTGGAAAATTTCAACAAAATTCTTATTATGTCTACATATTACCGTATTGAGTAGGCACATGTGTTATAAGGGTATTTAGAAAGGTTGTTGGAATCACCAACAGATGTCAGTGCTAGTGCAGTGAATTTCCAACGTAGTAATAGGTACTCCTTTAAGAGTAAACATAACGCGTCAGTGGTCTGGGAAGAGATCTGTGGTGCGGACGCCTCTCTGTTGTTCCCGTATAGTTATTTGTGAAGATGGTAAAAATTGAAATTTCAGCGGTGATTACATACCTAGTAAAGAAAGGTATGAAAGCGAAGGAAATTCATGTCGACTTTCATAACACTCTGGGGGGGGGGGACTCTGTTCCTTCATATTCAATTGTTGACAAGTGGAAAAGCAATTTTAGGTTTGCTCGGGACAGCTTAGGTGATGATCCACGTAGTGGTTGGCCAAAATGTACTGCTATCCCGGAAATTATAGCAACAGTGGTCATGGAGAATCGCCGACCGTAAGTGCGAGAAATCGCTAAAGCCGTATGGATGTCATCTGAACGAACGTATCACATATTAACAGTGGAATTGAAGATGAAAAAAATTATCTGCTAGATGGGTGCCGCGACTCGTACTAAATGGAATATTTTCTGTCCAATTGTAAAAATAAAGTGAAAGGTAAAATTAACGATGACTCACTCAACTATAACAATTCATTGATATTTTTATTTGTACAATAATCAGTCTTTCTTGATGCTATTCTTCATGTCGTAATACGAAACCATTCTTTACTTCGCACACAAATCCATGCGTCGACATCAAATGTACTAGAGATGTGCTGATTTGACTTTAATATTTTCCTTGGTCGACTATACTCTCCATGGAGCCGCAGTTTTTGTGATTTGCGGAGAATTTCTCAAGTCTGGGGCCGAGTAATATTAGCACCTCCCTCTCCTTCCAGCGCTGTGCGCCCGCGGTCGACTCGGGTCACCCCGCACTCGCATCCTTGTACCTCCATAGTTATTCCTCCTCGTCTCTCCTAGTTTTATTGCATCTCGATGGAAGTTTGAATGTGAGATATTCCGTCCGTTGCGGCATCGTATAAATATGGCCGATTAGGTGGCGTCAGTTGTATAAATTAACATTTAAGCATTGGACTTTGCAGCGAATCAAATCGTAGGTTTGATATTTCCTCGAACCTTGAGCTGAAAGGACATTATTATAACGTCCTTACTGCTGATAACAGCCGATGCATCTTGAAGTTCCCTTCTCTTTGCTTGACCTCTGGGTGTCTGTATCTATAAGCTGCAGTTCATGTCTTTCGCGGAGAGGTATGAGAGGAGCATAACGGATGACTACACTCTGAGATGCAGCGGATTGCAAAATCGCGATTGTAGATATTCGTCGTGTCACGCAGTTGTAAATTTCCCTACTTTTAAGGAAAGCGCTCTAAGAGAAAAGAGTCCTTTAGTTGAATTTTACGGCAACAATTGGTTCATAATATATTGCTCCTTCAGGTATAAAATAGAATATAAATGTTTGTATAAAAAGCATTATACATTTTAAAAATATAGTTAGTACTTAGTTCGTTAGTTAATATAGCAAATTCGTAATTTTCCCTCAATTATTTGTGAAATTCAATGAGCAAATATATCCTAAAGAAACCCCAACAGCTTCTGAAGTGAAATTTTTATTTCTTAAGCACCAAGAAACCAAGGTATTCGTTATTCAGTTCGGTATTAAAATAAAATTCATTGCATTATTTGCTGCTTATTCTATCTTTTAGCTGCCTCTTGAGCTTAACTTAAAATCGATCGTATGTTTATATAATCTTCTATTATGTATACATAAAAGTTACTGACATATCAATGGAGTGTCTGAAATATGGAATTGTTTCCTGCTCTTGATATTTTATTAAATCATAAGTTTAATCATAGATTTTACCAGAGAATGTAAAATTGAGAATCAATCTGCGTAATAATTAGAAGCACTTATTCGAGAGCAGTAGGAATTTTTGAAATGGAAATGAATAGTTTTTATTTAACACAGCTGTATGGTTTTTTGATGAATGAACGAGGCAGTTAACGACGATAATTAAGTTCTTACTGCAATGTATTTCCAGCATATATAAATAGGCACAAACTCCAAAATTATAACTTACCCAGTAACATCCAATTACAACATAAAATGAATTTCAGAAACCTTGAAATATACTCATGAGGCGTACAACAATGAGTGAATTAAGTTTGTTTTTATTTTAGAGACGTAATGATTTTAATATTTTTGGAATTTATCATCATAAAAATGTTGTTGAGATTCCTTGACAAAGAAATATTCTAATGATGAAAATTTGTCACGAATGGGTACCCACTCTATTTGGGGTCTTAGAAGCTGTTTCTCGATGCACCTTCTCTATTTTTTCCAAAGGAATTAATGATGATAAAGATTTTAATGAGACAATTTTGCCAACGTCACGCTCTTTTTATTTTCTTGATGAGTTAAAAAAACAAAGTAATATGCACATTAAGATTGGAAAATGTTTTGATTTTAAAAGTAACATTCAATATGGAACTTTTTTCCGCCCCGTGTGGCACTGCCAACAGAAGAAACGGCCGTTGTTGCATCAGCCTGGGATAGGGTGGAGGTTAAGAAAGGGTAAGAAGGTGAAAGAGAGAGAGAACAGTTTCTCTTCAAGGAGAATGACAATCTTAATTATGTCCGACGTTAAAGATAATTAAATTAGCCACAAGTTGTCAGAGAAATGCTTCAGAATTCACCAAACTCGCTGGTCGCTCTGTTCTGGTCACGCTGGTCACTCACGCTGTCGCGAGTACTGTCCAGTTTTTTCTACACTTTTGGAAGCCAAGCGCTCTTAGTCTCTGGATATACTTTTGGGGAACTGACGCTTTGAAATATTCTATGCACTTTTCCAGCAAAGTCAAAGCAAATTGAAATTATTTAGTATCTAAATATGTGCCCTAATGCAGATCGACAAAATATTCCAATTATTTTAGAATGAGACGCATGGCCTTTGGTATAAATGGCTGTACATGAGAAACTCCGTGTGGTCATGAATATCTGCATATAGTATATTTCGGTATATCTGCAATTAAAATATTTTTTCGAGGACATCTATTTTTCTATCAAGTTTCGTAGACATCAAAAGTAAAACTTTTTTTGCAGTTTTTTTGGAAAGTCTTGTATAAACATGGAGATACACATAACGCTGCGTAGCAAACTCTTCTGAAGTACCTACTTGTCTGTGGCATGACTCCATTTAGACCCCAAAATTAGAGGTCCACGACTTACCGCGATATCACGCGGCGTGGTAGCCCATTGTGATGAGCGTTCGCCTAGTTGGATCCCGGTTTCAAATGCGGTTCATTCTTCTGGCCGCCGACTGAATGCAAGCTGTGCCATTTAAGAAACCCCAGAGTCATCTGAGAAACCGCAGTTGGACACTCCGAATGGAGTTTTGCAAGCCGCAGGGCCCAATATTTGTGTGAGCTCAACCCTCACCTATCAAAACCAACTTTCGGAAGAATTACTGTGGTTACCGCATTGGTGCCTACGGGCAAAACTGAACGAGCTTATTCACAGGGTCGTTAGTTCTTCTTGCTTGTGGTGTTTTCCATGCCATTGGGCTCCTAAAAGAACGTGTGGAGCAGTTCAAATTGGTAGTCGCTCTTCCCATTAACTCATCATAAGCCCAATCCAATTGAAATAGGCAAGGCAGAGGTTTTTTACGAGGTCTCTCAAAGGAACGGAGTCATGAAAGATTTACGTTAGGTGAAAGTGAACTCCTAAACAATAATTAAGAGGTTAGGATGCCAATAGAGTGTCGTAAACTTCACATTGTGGGTTATGAACTTTGATAATGACATTGAAAGTTTAACCAAAGTATTTTTATGACTCAAATTTTCAGCAGCCAATTTGATGTGTAGCCAAGGCTCCATCGAGTACTTTCCCATGATCGGAGCGAGTCGATGAGGGTCACCTCCAGGCGACTTACCTGCTTTCCATTCGTTCTGTATCGCTAGGACGCGACCATGGTGTTTTTTCGGATGGCTTTAGCAGAGAGGAGACTTGGTAACTGTGGAGGTTTATCACTGGTGCTTTCCTTTTGGCATAAAGTAGAAGACGGCTCAAATTTGTTTGCGTCACTTGGAATCATCCTAAAGGAACTGAACCAGAAGGACTCTTTGTTGTCAAAGGAAGCGTTTGTAAATTTTCCATATAATTAGCACCAACGCTAAAGGAAAATGTTCTAACTAAATACAATGGAAAAACATTCAAATATCCTTTTCAACTTTATATCTAGCAATGGAAAATGCGTGAATATTAAAGTTACGAACCGTTAATGGCCAAAATATTCAATGATTCATTTCGAAATGCTTGTTTTGGAAGGATTTAGCAGTGAAAACAAGATAGCCGAGACCGTAAACTTGTCTCGGCTATCTTGTTTTCACTGATTCACGACCGTACCTGCGTTCATTGTACGTAAAAATAGGCTCTAGTAGATTTAAAGAAGTCAACGGTCATGTTTATTAATACCAGTTTATTATGTTTCAATAAGTCACAAAGTTTTTAACTCAATGATGTGATGTTTAGCAGACATCACGTGGTACCTATATACTCGTTGCCTGAGAACTCACGCTAACCCTTCTTTCTTTCTCTAAAGATGTTTCCAGATTGGGTATTTTGACGCAATAGACTAAATATTTCCAATTATCTTTCTATGTATTTCATGAAGTCTGAATAGATTTGCCCCGTTTATGTGTGTTACAAAAAAGAATGGCTCTTAACACAGTAACTGGAACGAAAGAATTCGGTCATCCTGGAAGTTAGATGTGTCCTGGTGCCTTGCGGATGACTTTTTTCGTTCGTGTGGTAAGGGGGGTGGTGGGAGGGGGAGCGAGGAAAAGAGAAAAAGCAAAGGATGCGAAGAAAGCAGGAGAAATGGAGGTGTTGATTTTCTCAATGATTCCGTAAGTCGGCGAGAGATTATGGCATGGCTACTCTCGTCTCAGAGAAAGTGAGGAGAAATTCCAACGGAACTTTCTTCCCCTCGGGAAACTTCCAGAACCTATTAGATAAGATTCTGAATAGTACGACGGATGGTCCAGTGGGCCGAATCATTCGCCGTGAATCCATCCCTCTTCCTCCCTTGGGGGAGGGGTGCGACGCGGCGTCCCGACTCCTGGCCCTATTGCTTCACAACTGCGGAATCTCCGGAAGAGCGTGGTAATACTATACTTAATCCTACCATTTAGATTAACGAGAAATAAGATTTTATTACATCTCAATTTTAGATTATGCTGTCACATCATAATATACACCTAAAACCATTCAAATATTGACCTATCTGGTTAGTTAACCTGATAAATCAAGAGAAAGAGTGCAAGGAGTGATGCCAACAGAACATATTAATATGAGAATTTTGGTAGCGACATCTTCGAAATGGAAATATTTCACTTTCTGCCTTATGATTACCGCATCTAAATATTAATTGATTGGTGTCTTTTATGTAATAAACGAGTACTTAATCCTTAAATATTTAATACCTATCAAACCAGTCTCACCCCGATGGCAGAACTGCTTTTGTGTTGTAAGCTGTTCTTTTATCGTCATAACTTCTGTATTTTTGGGAATAAATAAAAAAAGATCACTTACCTTTGCTCATTAATTGATACATTTCGAGGTAATCATTTATTTGTCCAAATGTCTGAATACTTTACTTAAGAATTTTAGGTTAAATGTAATTCAATTGGTTTGTGCCCTTGCCAAAATAACATTATTTTAATATATTAATTTTTGGTTTCGCTCGTTTAAAAGTTTTTGGTCAGCATTAAAAAAGATTTTGAATGTAATTTTTCTCTTTCTCCCTTACACCACTTTCGTGGAAGTGCGCGCAACATCATTAGAACCTACTTCTCCATGATTAAAATAGAACTACTACTGCAACGTGTAATCAAGTGTGATTTATTTGTTCAATATTACAATGCACCTTTTTCTGTTGATCAGGAATACGAAAATGACATCTTTAAGTGAATAATCACGCAGTTGCAATCAATATTATGACCCCCTCAAACGTTATTCTTTTTCGGTGCTCATTGAGTGCCCATAGTGTGACTTTTCCTTTGATATTATTATTATTATTATTATTAAAATTTACATGTGCAAATAGACAAATGTCAGGTGGCACACAAGTCCCAAGTGTTACAATAAACTTGCCTTGGAAAAATAACATGGTTTCTGAAATACAATCAACATCACAAAAGATAATAAATAAAATAAGTCTGAAAAAAGAAAAAAAAATACACTTTAAGGAAATTTCCAAACACCAATCTGTAGTACATAAAAAAAAATCCCCATTTCATTAACATTTGTTTCCCAATCAACAAGAAAAAAAATTAAGCTATTACATTTAATTTTATACAACACATCAATCAAATGATTACAGAAGTTGTTTACATCTTTTCTTAAAAGTTTGGGCTCTGTTAGGAAAGGGCTTAAAAATTTTTGCAGGTAAATTATTCCAATCAACAATTGTTTTATTTAGAAAAGAAAATTTCTTTTTATTCGTTCTTTGTGCCCGGCATTTTACCTTAAAATTGTGGTCATTTCTCCCTATAAAATTCGGGTTCCCCGCCTCTTTCCCTGCCCAAGCCTTCTCCCCATTCAGAATGCGGAACATTCCACAAAGTCTGCTTACTTTCCTTCTAGTTTGTAAAGGATCCCAGCCCAACGTTTTTAGCATGTCAGACACACTATCCATCCTCCTATGCTTCCCCAGTACATATCGGGCAGCCTTTCTTTGCACCTTTTCTAGTTTTTTGATTTGTCCTTCTTCATAAGGGTCCCATACTAGAGAAGCGTACTCCAAAATTGGTCTTACCAGGGTCTGATACGCCTTCTCCTTAGTTGCTTTATCGCTCCCTTTGAGGTTTCTCATGACCCAATGAAGAGTTTTCAAAGCTTTCTTAAAAATGTAATCCACATTCAGCCCCCACCCTAAATCCTTGGTTAAATATACACCTAAGTATTTGCAACTATCACTTCTAGGAATGACATTTTCTGAGAATTTATATTCCCTATTGTTTCCATTTACCTTGTTACTAAAGGTGATGGATTTGCATTTGCTAACATTAATATCCATCCCATTTTTTGTCACCCACTCCGCCATTTTATTAATGTCCCTTTGAAGTATGTCGCGGTCTCTGTCATTTTCTATTTTCCTATAAATGATACAGTCGTCTGCAAAAAGTCTTATCTGAGAAATAATATCTACTGGGAGATCATTTATGTATATTAAAAACAAGAGCGGGCCAAGTACGCTTCCTTGTGGGACACCCGATGTTACCCTTGTCTTTTCAGAATAGACTTCTCCTAATTTGACCCTTTGTGATCGACCTTCCATGAAATTTTTGACCCACGAGATTACTCTTCCATCAGTGTGCAGTGGCAATTGGCCCATCTTTAGCACTAAGAGATCGTGGTCAACTTTGTCAAAGGCTTTTGACAGATCGACTATTATACCATCCACTTCTATTCCCGCATCCATAGAGTCAAGCATTTCTTGGCAGAACCCTAATAGCTGAGTTTCGCAAGAGTGCCCTTTTCGAAAACCGTGTTGGCGACTATGCAACCAATTCTCACTCTCCCACAAATCCCAGAGATAATCAGCCAATATCTTTTCTAATAGCTTGCATACAACAGATGTCAAGCTTACTGGTCTATAATTATCAACTTGAGCCTTATCTCCTCCTTTGAAAATTGGCGTAACATATGCCTCCTTCCAATCATTTGGCAGGGCGTTATTGTTTAAGGTAACATTGAATAAGTGATTTATATAATTTGAAACTACACTACCACCCAATTTGAGCAAGTCAATTGAGATACCGTCGGGCCCTTTTGATTTATTTGCCCTCATTTTCGTTATTTTTTTATAAATTTCTGCGCTCGTCGTTTTAATACTTTTGGTGTTTAATATTATCTCTACTCCTTGTTTACTCAGAGATGTATCTACAGGATCCTTTTTGTTTACCATCACCTTAAATACACTTGCATACCAATTATTAAATGCATCAGCCTTTTCCTTATCGTCAACGATTAGTGTTCCATCCCCTTTTTTTAAAGCTGTTATGTTTTCCCTGTTGTCTTTCCTCATCCGGAGGTACTTATAAAATTTATTTCCATTATCTATCCCAATTATTTTCCATTATCCCCTTAAATGTTTTCCAGATTTCTTCTACATTCTGCCCACCACTTGCCCATTCCGAATACTTTTCCCTTAAAAAGGTCTGGAACCCTTCCCTATCACCACGTTTATATTGCCAAACTGTCTTTTTGTTTACTAGCCCCTTATACTGAGCCCCCTCCCAATTCAGGTACATACGCACAGCTGATAGGTAACGTAGGCGTCCATCTTTTGTTGTTTCTCCATATAGACTGACCTTCCGCTCGAATGAAAGACCAAGTGGTGCGTTAATTGACAAAACTGGACGCCTTTTCCCGTAAAATGTAGAAGTGGTAATGTTTTGTAATGCAAATTTAATAGTTTATAGAACCATAGACCCTCAGTGACGGCGAGAAGGGGAAACATTGTCGTCCGTGAGTGATATTTGCTACTGCCATGGTCAGGAACTATTTCAGGGAAAATGGATTTCTTCCCTCACCCAGGTTGACAGTGAATTTTCCTTATAACTTTTCGTTAAATGATGAAAGGAGAAGGGTGAGTAATTTCTCGCTATGGAATTATGAGACCCTTGTTGAATTGCAACCACTCACACGACTGGGGGTATTATACCTGAAGCGTTCTCCGAAATTGTACGCGGAAAGGCACTACAAGAACGACCTCGTTAAACCATACAGAACCAGTCATAGCTGTTTCACATCGTAAAAAAGCTGCGTATCTGAGTCCAAATTTACTTGCTTACAAATTTCGTTTTTACAATGATTCTATGAGGAATTGGTCTTTAACTTCCAGAGAATTAAGAGCGTATCTATCTCACCATGAAATAGTTTGCATACATTCATTGTAATAATGCATTTAGGAGGCGTTGCACGTATTCAATTACTTCTGTTGAATATTTCAATTACCAAGCTGTTCTATAAGGTAAGCGAAACAAGCTGGTAATTCTTCATAGACTAAAAAAACACGATAATGTATAGAGCAAATCAATATTGTTAGTGAAAGTGGGTTAACTGTAAGCTATGACATTATTTTTGTTTATATTTTACTATCATTACTTAAATGGCTACCTTTATAATAAGTAAAACTCTGAAAAGTAACATGAGCATTTCGAGAATAATGAAGTAAAAGACCGTCGAACGAACACAATAACTGCTTTCAAAACTAATCCAATGAAAATCAAACGTTTTCAAGTGCAAAAAGATTTTCGGGGGGTTAGTGAACATGATGAAGACGCCGAACGTTCAGGACGCCCTTTGGCCTCAAAAAGTGATGACACTTTTGTAAGAGTAAAGGCTTTGTTGGACAGGGATCGCAGATTAAGTGTTCGCATGGATTCTGATGAACTTGGTATCCCTAAAAGGGATGTGCACGGACTTGTGAGCGAAAAAATGGGCATGGCAAAGGTGTGTGCGAAGTTGTACCCGCGAGCATTCTCGGACGAACAAAAGGAAACTCACACGCGGAACTGCCTAAAGCTTCTCGGCCATGTGAGGAGTGATGATCCAAATTTTGTAGACAATGAATGCACTACCTTCTCTCTTCTTCTCTTCCCCAGCCTTAAATCCGTGCCGAAAGGACGTCACCATGGCTCGGTAGAATCGTTACATCAGGCCGTGACGAGGGAGTTTAAAATCATTCCGGGGGCCGCCTTCCAGAAGGCGTACGAGGCGTGGAAAACCCCCTAGCAGCGGTGTGTGAATGCACAAGGGTGCTACGTCGAAGGTATTTGTGTAAATTTATCAATTCTGGCAATTCATTTTTTTAATGACTCAATCCTACTATTTTGGGAAAGACCTTGTATGCATGACGCTATGCTTAAATGAGATAAAATTGGATTTTTTGTGGCTTAAACATCCTCTTCATAGAAGCGGATGGGTAGAGTAGGAAATATTGACTAGATCGGAAAATTAAGTTTAGCATGTGCAATTTTTTCTGTTTGTGTAATTTGAAATTGCTAAAATATTTTGTTATATTAAGTAATAATACCACAGCAGTGTTAAATTGAATATATTTTGGCATTTTTCGAATAATTTTGAGGATTTTCTACTGCAGTTGATACCTGAAATATCCTATTCAGCCATCTACTATCTTTTCCTCAGGGACCGAAATAAATTGAATTCCAGCTGGGAGCCTAAATACTATAGATAATACTCTACACGTATAAGTAGAAATTTTATCACAATAATTATCGCATAAATAGATTTTTTATTTACGACAAAATTTGATTCCTTTACACATGTAGAAATGAAAAAGCAAACGGTAGATACTCTGTGAGAATAAGAAAATTGCATTAATGAGAACAGTAGAAATTCGCATTGAAGAATGGTCCCAACCACCTTAGCCGGGTCGTGGAGAGCACGATGGGGACGCCGATTGGTGGGGGGCGGGGGTCGATGCAAGAGGTGAAGTGAGGAGGGCGGAGAGAGATACGAAGGAGATGTTGAGGACAGGACGGAGAGAATCACTTCACATCCGCCAATCGCGGGTCATTATCCCCAGTTGAACGCCAAATCATCTCATACTGACATCCCTCCCCTCCCGACCCTTTCCCTACACTTTCACTCCGCTCCCCTCTCCCTCCCCAACCCATTCCAATCCCTCCACGGGAAAATTATTCTGACCGCTCCGTGCTCACCCATTCGCATGAAAATCCCTCTCGGAGCGTCCCTCGACTCAAACAGAGGCGTTATTCGGGTGCGATAACAGCGTGTAGAAGAACCTGTCCTGTTCCTTCGGTGGGACTGCCCTGGGGTCTCGTTTGGGGGTTGGCGTGAAACTGGCGATCAAAAATCCAGTGAGTCGCGAGGTCCCTCGAAATTACGCTACGCGTTGCAGTATGACTCGAGGAGGTTTTCGCTCTTTGAGTCCAAAGAGAGAGCCTTCCGTTTACATCTACATCCACCGAATACCCCGCCTGCCATCGTAAGGTCACGTTGCGGGGGGGTGTGTTCGGACACTAACCGCAAAACAGTATGCAAACGCAAGCAAAGCAAGCAAAAGCACGCCAATTCACGCCGCCAGAGAGACGTATATATTCATGCATAACCCATTTTAACCTACACCCATGCAAATGCATGTGCATATACTAGCAACTAATATAGACAAGCACATGCACCTACGAATATACCTAATGTCTACGCAGCGTTTAATCTTGTCTTCTCGCTTGTAATTGGAATGCGTTTACTATGTTTCTATTATGAATTTGATTTCTTGCTCTAATGATTCCTGATTGTCCGAGGAAAGAACGAATATTTGTATACATCTGCACTGGAGTAATTTAACATTATCTGTGCCGGAGTACTGTACCCTTGTCTTACTTTCGTGGTCTAACTTAACCAAATAGTGTGAGGCAATAGTAATTCCCTTTGTTCCATAGTTTAGCTCGGCACAATTGTGTTCAGAATCTTGCTTAAAAGTTCTTGCTTTCAATTATTGCTAAACTTGCCAAGTCTCGCTTGTTCTCTTCACGCCTAAAGCGGCTTTCAGCCTGATTCCTCTGAGCGGTCGCAACTTGTCTTCTTCTCGTAGGAATTTTTGGCGAATCTGGCGGATTTTCTCTGAACTTGATAGAATTCTTTTATCAACGCTTTCTCCCAGGGATCCCAAATATTTCGATTAGACTTTTAGTTTGTTCGCGCGAAATGCAGTAGCTTTTCTGGATGTAAGCGACTCTAACGGGGCACAAGCACACGAACTGATTTGCAGGGAAGGGACCGACGTCAGCAATTTATAAAGGCACTGTAACAGCTTCCGCGAAGTGGTTCATAAGATGGTCGTTGTCAGGCTTCGGGGAAAACAACTGCACGTTGGCTCACTCTACATTCTTTATGAGTGTATTTTGTATGCTTGAGTATAACTGATCTCCCCGTAGTTATGGTTCTTAAAATGACCTTACTTGAAAACCAATTCGCAGAAATTGTTTGAGAACATGCGTGAATCGGTCAAGTCGGTCCCTTGGGTGGAGTTGACATCCCCGAAAAATATTTGAAATTATTGCGTTTTTTAACCTATTTTTGCCGTTTCATTTAGGAAGGCCCAAAAAACCGATTATTCACAACTCACTAATAAGCAGTGCGCACGGATCTTGTGACTATTTTGAATTTGAAGAGAATTGATTTTCCATTAAAATTCTAATGAAATCTGTGTTTAAATTACTTGCTTTTAATCTGGTGCTCCACTTGAAGTATTCCTTGCTTGGGAATAACCAAATAAATAAATAAATGCCAGTAAATCGGTCCGCGAAACTTGAAGACTTTTAAATGGTTTTCCAATTACAAGGCTGGTTGCCACCTGTTTGCGGCAAAAATACTTTCTCTTTAGTTTCACATTTGACAGATCATCGGAAGCCAATGACAAATAACTACTTTTTATAAATTTTTGAACATATGTATATATTCAATCAATTCCCTATTGGCTTTTGCGTGCATATTTATTGATTCGTTATCACTGTAAATTACGAAGCTAGCTTTTGCTAATTTTCTTGTCTTCGACCCGCACTTCAGCCAAGGATTACACACCCTATCTACAGTAGTAGACTGGCAGGGCACTTTCAAATATGTAGGGTATTTCATTGTACAAGAACAAAAGAAATGAGGAATAAATTAAAGCAATAGAGGGGACATTTACGTTTTTGTTATGTCACTGCCACATTCTTCGTTCAAACCACAGTAATCAACCCCACGTGCGGTTGGTTTAATAAGTGAGAGTAGGCCTAGCTCACCGTGCACTAAGCCCTGTGGATTCACTAATGGAGAAGGTATAATTAGAGATTCCAGTTTATTTCCTTTTCTACCTGCGGTCTCCCACAAATTTCCCCTAGAAACGGTGATTTCCACACCAAATCGATCCCTGAGATGTGAAATTGATTTGATTTTATGGGTTGTTTTAGGGTAAATATGTTCTGAAGGGTATTGGGTCCAGGTCAGTATTCAAATGCTCTGATGCCAGTTATCCTTGACAGTGCATGAATAATGCAAAAATGTGATGAGGGGACATAACTGGGAAGATGTGGACATAATAAAGCAAGAAACGACCAGAAAACTAAAAAGCCTAACTACCGAGGACTTCCAACGGTGCTTGAAACAGTCGAAGAGAAGATGGAATATGTGCATAGCAACTAATGGAGAGTAATTTGAAGGGGGTAAAGTCGATGTAGACTAAATTTTGCAAAATAGTTTTTATGGCCTCAGCTTGCGTATTTATATGCCAGACCACGTATTTCGAACGCCAGAAGCCAATTTCTGGGCAAAAGCATTCGGTCTCTAGGTGCACTAATCTCTTTAAAAAATATCTTCGCGGGATGTCATACATAACAGACTACGGTCTTAATTGCCGCATAAATTGCAGAAATAACTAAATAAAATTGGAAAATAATTGGAATATGGAATTAGGGTTTGGAATATCAAATATTTCATGATTTCTTGTGATCTTGAACGCTCATCAGAGACCGTCTGCCTCGCGAAGGGACGGATGACTCGCATAAGTAGAGTCACTAGTTGTTAATTTGCAATACTTATCAGCGGGACTGCCTTTGTCAATGTTCATCATACTTGTGACTTGAGGTATCCAAGGTCGGCAGCGTGATGGCCAGGCGTCGAATGTTTTTTGAAACGAGCGTCCCCCCTGTTCGCAAGAGTCCCCTGGGAAGGTTGTAGGTACCATTCCTGGTTGATCTGTCACGAAATGTAATTTAACATTGAAAAGGTATCATGAGAGGATGTGAAATTAAAAGGTGAAAGCTTTTTTAAAAGTAAAAGGGAAGAATACCAAGAGACGCTTCATAAAAATCTAAGTAAGGTTAGAATGATTGGAGCCTTTCAGGCCTCATGAAAGGATAGCTATGGATTCGGAAGAGATAACCGAAAAGGTTACCCCTCGGACGGCAATCAGCCAGAAGTTTGATATGCGAGAACAGAGCTCATCTCGTACTAAGACCCAAAGGTGAGTGAAATTCACGGCATCAGATTAGGGGACCCTCTCCTTTGAACTCCTGACGTTTCCCACTACGATCTGGTATTCCAATATCATACAACTTGGGTGAATCTACTATGAGGGGATGTAAAGTCAATGGGAATTCATAGGTTAGCCCGCGGGGAATTTGCCAAGATATGGTTTGGCCCAGTAGGTTGCATCGTTTCATAGAAACGGTAAATTCGATGATAGTTAGGTCGGCTAATTAGCAGCATTAGGGATGATATGGAGGATGGAAGGATGAATGAAATGGAAGAAATTGAACATAGAATTGGACTGTGAGCGGAAATGAAGAAATTTCGGAAACAGAGAAAATTAGATACGCTATTAAGTTGGTGAAGGTTTGTCGGGTTGTAATTTGCCAAAATCCTATCGACCATAAGAGATAAGACAGGAAATCTATGAATAGAACTGAAATAGATTCAAGGAAGATGACAAGAATACCTAGAATACCTTTATGGTAAAAATAAGCTCTAAAGAAGTTAGCATAGAGATAAAAAAGGAATGCTTTGTGGATTATTTCTACAGGTATTTTGTCTAGGATTACTAAGCAACGAGCTAGAAAAACTGCTTCGCGAAATGAGGGTGATACAAGGCCAAAAGAAGTAGGTATGTCACTCACAGAATCACTTGAGAGGTCAAGGAGAATAAAGAGATTTTTGTCGTCCATATTAAATGAGTGCTTGCTTTTCCACAGACCTTGTTTTAAGGTTTTCCTGGCTTGCGACTTAATCAGGTACATGCCTCAAGTCTTTATTTGAAAGGTAATTATATATTGGTAAAAGAAATTTTGTAATTAATTATTTAGTTTATTTTTCAAAGAGAAAGCCGTTGATAGGAATAATTAGTAAAGATGTGAAGACTTGATTAGTGAATACGGAATGTGGAGTTTAGCGCTGCTTAGTTTGGAAAAGTATATGTTGAGACAAGATAATAGGAATTGTATTAAAAGCTTTTAAGATGCACGAAGAATGGAGAAAGTAAGTCGGGCAGAGAGGAAAACTAACTACGGCTGTTTACGTAATGTGATAGATGAGAGAAATCTCTAGTGTGAAATTAGAAACAGGCACAAGTAGTGGTGGGAGGAGATATTGAGAACTGGGGGATGTTGAAGGCCATTATAGAATGGAGAAGCGGAGAAGGGAAGGAAGAGAATAGAATTTTAAGAGGATATAGTGGTTAGCATCACGTAAGACAAACTGAAAAGAAAAAAAAACTGTAGACCAAACTAAATAAATATTTATCCGAATGGCATATCAATATGTCAATAATTACTGTCCGTAGTGGAGGTCACGGAAACTCCAGCAAACCTTCTCCAATACGTAGACTACCTGTGATGATGATGGCTGTGGTAACTAACAAAATATTTTTAAAAACTTTTACCAGAAGGGAAAGGTTGTCAAAAGAAAATTTTTGGAAAAAAATTTGAGCTTGGCACATTTTGGTGCGAACCTCGGTACGGAGATCTTCGGATAGTGTCCAATGCTTTTAAAGTGAAGAAAGCAACATTAAGTGTATGCTCACGGATAAAAATAATTTTTTAATTGAAAAGTTTGATGACAGTATCTTTCGAAATCTACATTTGTCGTATAATTAGAGAACTTATGTCGTACTCCGTTCAATAGGAATAGAAACATTTCCGATGAAGTTTTTTATGCCTTCTTTTGCATATCGCATAATCGCTTATTTTCGAGAAATAGAAAAATTGAAGAATTGTACATTTACGGGAAAACCGATTGCCTGGTAAAAATTGACAATAGGAAATATTCCTACGGCCACATGGTTTGAACTCTACCCGCCAGCAAATGTTCAGTTTTCGGTCCTCCTCTTTTGTCGACCATCGTGACTTATGGTTGAAGTCGCATTATTTATGAATGACACCTGGAAAGTCGCGATTTCAAACGTTTCATTCACCAGAGTCCGAAGGCGGGATATACCATGGCGAGGATTTTTTCAGCAGTTCTGATTGGCTCTCGCTCACCCCCTCCTCCCCTTCGCCCTCCCTCGTCCCCCTCCTCCACTCCGCCCTCCTCTTTCGCCTCCTGATTGAAAAAGGCCGCGCCGGCTTCATGCCCGTGTCCTAATGAGCGCGCCCCCCCCCCCCCGCGGGACTCGGTGGAAAGGAGGGTGGGCCTCCTCCTCCCCCGCAGATGGGCGGAATAATGGTCCAAATGGCCCATTTCCCTCTTGAACCCCTCCAAAAGCCATTGTTTTCAATGTCGTTCACCAAGAAAAAATTGGCGTTCTCACAATGCTGTGTGCATTGCTCGTGGACCGGTGGCCAGGACACCCCTCCCTCCCCTTTTTAAAGAGTGAAACTGACTGCCGCCCTTCGTCCTGTTCGCGCAGGCTAAACTGTTTGAGGTTATTCCCCGCTCTGTTTCGTCCCGAGAATGCTTTAGGTATTGCTCCGCGCTTTTCCGTCAACTGCCAAGGGGAGAGAAGGGATCTCTAACAGCGGAGAATGCTTAAGTGTGGCCGCAGAGTGCTCTGTGTGCCCGGAATAATCAAAACCTGGGGGGAAGGGGGGTGAGGATGATTCGATGATTTCATTCCTTTGGGCTCCCTTCGATAAGACTGCTCGCGATGCCTCTACCGAGTGCTTCCTTACTCAATTGGGTTTGACGGCCGTATTCTTATCCCGGATGTAGACAGACAAATTTCATTCCTTCTTTCGACTAAACCGAAGAAGAAAATGGGAAAAATGTCGAGACACCTGAATAAAATTTCTGTAGAGCCTTTTCTGTGAGTGAATTGCGTTTTTGCTGAATAATTATTGCGTTATATTATTTTATGCACCTTTTCGTGGATGATCAGGGATACGGGAGAGGATTCACGGATCGCTGAGGGTGTTTGAACGAGACATTAGGAAGAGCTAAATAACACAGCATACACCAGTGATCCATGGGCGTATAAATAAGACCAGAATTTGAGAGAATGAAATTAGAGAGATTAAGTGTAGAAGAGATAGATTTAAGGTGTCACTTTATCCACAAACGATAAGGGATCAGAATAACGCTGACCGACCACGTGAGAGGTAAAAATATTCGGGTCTAAATTAGTATATTCATCCCCTAACACACACCCTAGCGGTGGATTGCCGACTAATAAATCATTTCATGATCACCGATGGATAATTTACTGGTCGCAGCGTTAATATCAAGAACGATGAACTCAAGGGCTGAACGTGGTACTCTCGATTCCTATTAATTGATCATTTCAGGCGTCAGCCGAGGAAGTGTTATGAGACGTCTTTACTCCTTTAAATTAACGGCATTAACTCCGTGGTTATTGCTAAGATACGTTATTTAATAAGATAAATTAAGATACGTTACGTCAGTTTAAGATACGTTATGTTTATTTGCCAATGTTGCAGTGGATATATCCGTAATCCTGAGGATAAAGCAGCTTTAGCAGATGACTTTAATGATTTATGTACAATGCTAGTGGACACTTGGCCATTAGAATAAAACTTAAAAAAGTGTGTATTGATGAATTTTTAAAATAAGAATAGTTCCCTCCCGAACGCCTACTGGATCGGGAACACCGAAATTGAATGTGTAGACTCGATTAAATACTTAAGCTTTACCCTCACTCACGACCTCTCCTGGATGAAACACATACGGGGAATATGTCGACAAGCTAAAAATAAATTATGGTTTATTAGAAGAGTACTGGGTAAATGTTATGAAAAGGTCAAAGAGAAATATTACCTGCCACTGGTTAGGCATCATATAGAATATGTTGTTAGTATATATGGAATCCTCACAGAGTTGGATTAATTACAGAATTGGATCGCGTGCAGTGTAGAGGACCTAGATCTATAAAACGTTGTTATGATAAACGGATTGCCGTATCAGCATAATTAGGGGCGCTAGGTTGGGATTTATTCATGGAGCGAAGGTTAAATTATAGATTAAATCTCTTGTATAAATTAGCAGAGTTGCTGAAACTTTATTATTGCCCCCATCATACCACGGTAGGGGAGTAGTCTGGGGTACTATGTAAATATAATAATGAAATAATAAAATCTCACAGTTATTTTGTCGTAACTACCTCTCACCACTTCTAAAAGGCTAGGTTAAACTCGCAAATGTGCGCATTGAATGCTGATCATACTGCTATATTTATTGACGGATATTTTCCCAGTGGTTATTGTAATTTCCCTCGGTGTTTTGGTACCCTGGGAATTTCTCCTACCCATTGAATTCGACTGAGGATGTGCACGCGGTATTCACTGGCGCACTGAATATTTAGAAATTGAAGAATGAAGTGGCATCCTTCTACTCGTGTCAACCTTGAGCAATTAGGCGTTGGCTTGAGAAGGTGCATTATGCATAAATTCATGGTTATTCGTATCATTTGAAACGCAACCTCGTGCAAGGTATAAATAATTATCCAAATTTATGCCTACTATGTTGTTAATGACGATGAATGCTTCTCCGCATCCTCCTTCACTAGTTACTCGTAATACGCGATCCTGCAAATCCAAGGGTTGCCCCAGGTAGTGTGTGGTTCCACATTAGGCAAAGTTCACATGAGACGCTATTACCGTTCCACGATGACAAGCTCGGTGATTTGTATGGCGATATTAATTTGTTCGGACGCATTCGTCCCGTCAGCGTACTCGGACGAGAGCCCTGGCGCCTCTCCGAAATACGTCTCTGGGTCTTTAAGCGGCTCGCCACTTAAAAGATCGTAACGTCAGCGGGAGAGGTGGCGGCAACATTCCTGTCGCCCTTAGATTCCTTCCGTCTTCTCTTTCCCGCCTCTTCACCCGCGGTCTCTTTCGCATTTCCATCGGAAACATTTGTCCGTTCATTAACCGAACAACTCCACTCACAGATAGGTATCTGGCAGGGAGTAATTAACTCCCCTTCACTTTCAGTGTTGTCTGTAGGCAGAAGGAGTAGAATAATTAAGTTAAAGGATACTTCCGAGCGAGGAACAAACAAATCAATTTTCAAAGAAGATAGTAATTCACGATGAGACGCAGACGATGACGATCTTTTAACTCATGTTAATCGCCACACCATGAGTGTACAAATTCTATTAACCTGTTATAAGATACCGATGCCAATGACCAGTTAGACACGGTGAGCCTTGGTTAAAGGTATCCCAAAGAGACAACAATTTACCCAATAGATAACACAGTTTCGGGCGTAACATGGTGAAAATCCTTAGTGATGAAAGGAGACACTTTGCTTTTCCACTTAAGAGTATTTTTATTACAACCTTGGTTTCGTTAAAGCGTAACATCTCCAGGCTAGGCAACCTAGGTGGTAATAAAAATAATCCACGTGGAAAAGCAAAGTCTGCTTTCATAATGTACCCAATGATCAAGCTCCTGTAATTATATAAAGTTGAGAACGTTTCGGGATGTGTTGGTACGTCCTTGACGAATAATTGGTTGGTCATAGCTACTGCATGTCAATTTAGCACCCTGTTAAAGAGTTCCGCTATTCCGGGAACATGTGACATGTCAAGGATCTTTGGCGGGATAGATTTTCTCTGTAATAAATAAGGATCTACGCAGCCGCAAATAAGGGTCTTTCGGAATTTCTCAAATTTAGAATTGAAAACATTGTGTGCAAGAGACGATGCCAAGAGAAAATGGAATTTAAATCAAAGTGGCATCCGTTCATCCGCGCGCTTACACTCTGAGGTCTCGGCTTTCTTTTATTTTTATTTATATTTACTTATTTATATACCCTACAAGCCACCATTAGGGTGAGTGGCAGGGGATGAATACACACCAGATTGATTTCACCCGAACATGACCCTACCATGGTCGAACAATATTATTCTGATCCCCTATCGTTCGTGGAAAAAATGACATCTCAAATCTATCTTAAATGCGGTTTTTCTTTTTTTCCTTTTTTTGGGTGTTGACCTAACACCCCCCGCCACACGCCCTTGCGGCGGGTTGCGGGGTAATATGTAGATGTATCTGTTATACACCTAAAATCTCTAATTTTACTAGCATGATGTCTCCTACCGTAATACGATGTGGGTAATAATACATTTTCAACATCACTGCAAAAGAGACATCCTTCCGATTTACAGGTATGTAAGAACTTCAATCTGTAACTTAATCTTCGCTCCGTGACTCATTCCCAGCCTAGCTGCTATAATATTTTGGATTCGCTACTAATTTTTGCATAACCACGTTTTAAAAATCTAGCTCCTCTACACTGCACACGATCCAATTCGGCAATCAATCCAACTTCGTGAAGATCCTATGTGCTAACAGCATATTCTAAATGAGGCCTACCACCGAAAAATAACATTCCTCTTTGACCATTTAATCTCATTTACCTAGTACTCTTCTAATAAATCCTAATTTTTTGTTAGCTTGTCCACATATTCCCTATATGAGTTTCATCCATGAGAGATCGTGATTGAGGATACCGCCCAAGTATTTAATTGAGTCTACACATTCCATTTGGGTGTTCCCAATGCAGTAGGCAGGCGTCCGGGAGGGAATTGGCTTTTTTTTTCAAAAACATTTATCGCTAAACACTTTTAAAAGTTTAATTCTAATTGCCAAGTGTCGCACCAGCGTTCCATAGCATTAAGGTCATCTGATAAAGCTGCTCTGTTCCCAGGATCACGGATATCACGGTAAACCACTGTACCATCGAAAAATAAACGTATCTTACTAGGGACTACGGAGTCAATTTCGTTGATAAAAGTAGGAATAAGAGGCCGATAACACTTCCCTGGGGAACAGCTGAAGGGACATCTACTGCATTTGAGCCAACTCCATCTATCACTACTCTCTGAACCAGACCATACAAAAAGTCTTTAATCCAACCCCTGGTATTTTTATCCATGCCATTTGCTTCTAGCTTTACGAGTAGTTTACTGTGAGGTACTTTGTCGAAAGCTTTCTCGAAATCTAGAAAAATCACGTCCACTGGAACATTGTCGATTTGAACATTTGAACCGATTACAGGTTGTTTTAGCTATCAAAGAGTAATCATCTTATGGTGTTTTGGGAAATCTGCCGATAAAACTGAAACCGTTCCCTTCGGAGTAAATACAAGCAGTTTTTCCGGGAAATCCCAATCAGCATAGGTAGTGAAATTGGCAATTTAATTTCCAATAAATTAGCTTAATTGCAATCAGGTACTACGAGCCATATATTAGCTGAAGCAACTTCGTCTGAGCTGTTATTTTTCGAGTACCAGATCTTTCTGGGAAACCATAGACGGCACAGGGAAAGGACCCCCTATCATGGTGTGTGAATTTCACAATCCATTGTACATGTCGTATCCTGCAGTTTTTTACTTACATAGGACCCTGAAAGCCACCGTTACGGTGTATGGCAGGGGGGTTATTACACACCAGACTACACTTGACCCAAAACACCTTTCCCTCCTATCGCGGTCGAACAATGTTATTCTGATCCATTATCGTTTGTGAGAAGAATGACAGCTCATAAATCTATTTTTTCTACACTCAATCTCTCTAATGTTATTTACACGATTTCTCCTACTGTAGTGCGATGAGGGTAAGAGTACATTTTGTATATTACTACTAAAGAGACATCCTTCAAATTTATGCAAGAGGTTCGATCCGTAACTTAAACTTCGCTCCGTGAGTGATAACCAGCCTAGCTCCTCTAATATTTTGGATACGCTACTCAATTTAACCATAACATTGTTTAACAAATCCATCTCCCTCTACGTTGCACGCGATCCAATTTGGTAGTCAATTCAACTTCTTCAGGGTCCCATTTACAAGCAGCATATTCTAAATGAGGCGTACCTTGTAAAGTTTCAACACTTCTCAAAATAAACGTGAACTTTCCATTTACGCTAATATTTGAAACATTATTTTAAACATTATTTTTAAAACATTATCACATATCAAATTTTGAATACTTCGATAAGATTGATTCGTTGTAGCTACACAGTCTTAGCCCTTCAGCGGTCCAATGCACGCCGCCTTTTCACTTATCCCGGTGTTTCAATAGCCGAGGGAATGGAGTCATGTGGGAAGGCAGTCCTTGCTCGGCACGCACTTATTTTTACGCCCACTGAATAAACGTTCAAGGATCGAGATCTGTGACTTTGCGTAATCTTACTTCGTTCATCGTTTCGAAAATGAGGGACACAACAGCGTTTCTTCCTAACCTTGACTCCGAAAGGTGTGTGGGATTTCCCGGCGACATTAGCGCCTGCAATGGAATTAATAACGGTGCTACCGCGAACTAATAATGCGATTCTTCGAAGAGTGTCGCGTTAACCTTGCTGCATGAAAGGGGGGGGAAGAGGGGGAGTGGATGGGGCGTCCTTGTCTTTTTTTATCTCAACGGGTGTCCTCGCAGGGCGGACCAGGGTGCTCAGGGTCCTAAGTGGCACACCTCAGGCACGCTTGCAGTTTTTTAGGTGCTACGGTACACGCTACCATGGAAAAATGATGCGAATTTCACTCATATTAAGCTCCTATCACCGTTACCTGTTTTCCTAGACGTAAAATCAAATGGCTGAACCCGAACCGACATTACTGACCGTTGATATGCTGAGATTCTAATGGGTTTACTCTACTGAGTCGTAAAAATAACAAAAGTGACAAATGTTGATTTTCGACAGCTTTTCGGCTTACTAACACACTCTTTGATGGAGAGTTCGCTTGAACAGCAATAACTCTCAGCCACACGTCCTTCATCGCTACCAATTGCCTAGCCTGGAGCACCAACCCTGTGGTTCCTCAGCCGCCTTACAGTCCCGACTTGGCTCCGTGTGACTTTTTCTGTTTCCCCGACTGAAGAGAGAGAGCTGAAAGGAAAGAATTGGGAGACCGTGGAAAATATCCAAAAACTTGTTAAAACGTTTCTGAGAGTCATTACATATAAATAAAGGAGTTTCAGAGTGCCTTCCAGGCGTGACAGTCACTTCTCCGCAAGTGTAATGATGCAGGGTGAGAATGAGCATTACATTTATAGTGGATCCTGTATACTTTATGCATTATTATGTAACATATTAGTTAACTTTTTAAAACTATGCTATATATTTCTAATTAGGTTTACGCAACGATTTTTTAAGCTTAAATGATAGATACTGAAATAAACCATAACTTCAAAACATTAAAGCGATATTAGTGCGATGTGCCATAGAGTTCAAGAGTTCTTGTTCGACATCTATGAAGCTTGTTAATTTTATCTGGACCACTCAATTCAGTACTGCAACATACATAATTGAGGATATTTATGCACGTAAGTACGAATTCCCGTGATCAAGGTTACGGCTTAAGAGACTAGGCCATATGTGGATTTCAATATCCCTCCCTAGTCTTTGGAAAGAAATGCGAAAGAGATTTTGCCTATTTGAATTGAAGATAAGTTGAACATATCGATTGCTCTCTTTAAGTTTTTCACACGGGATAAATTTCAAAAGAAACAAAGCTCTGTGTCTCCTGTAGGGGCCGCATTTCTGTCCATCTCAGCGTCTTCATGAACGCAGGTTTTATTGCAGCCAATCGATGATTTCATTGGTTCAATATATCGTGTATGTGGAAACGCAAAGTAGCTGAGAGTCCTTTGCAATAGTTAAATCCGTTAAGAAGTCATGGATTTGGCCAATGAAAGTGGAATTTTAAACATCAAAATACTTTGCGTTTCCACATCCCGTGAAAGGCAAAGTATTTTGATTCTTCCTTGTACACTGTTATGGAATTCCACAAAGTATCGCACTCAAATATCTCTCAAAGTGGACTTTTAATAATTTTACGGATTCTCTAATTGATTTATTTTTTAGTTCATTTGGATTCCACTTCAAATACGATGCCTGCTTCTGACACATCCACATTGAGCCTATTAAGAATCCAAATAGAAATTTTCTCAGATGTCAAGGGGCAAGCCGCGATACGCCATGCTTGATTTCTTCAGGATGGAGTGCTCACTGCCCTTCCTCGTGAGATGTAATAAAGAAGAATGGAAACATGTTTAATTCATAGCACGTATTGTCAACGTTGCTCTGAAATAGCGTAACACATAATTGCAGTAATGACATCTTGACTGAGGACTTCAAAGAAGCATGACTCGGCGTAATTAAAATAATCCGTACTATGAGAAATAAGGACCATTAACTAAAATGAAAAATTGCTTATCCGAGACACATGCGTTCCTGATTGACAAACTGATTGTTTTTTATTTAATATATTTTACATCTCACATTGCTCTCACGCTCAAGTGCGTGGGGCAGGGTATTTGGTCATCAAATTAGTGCAATTGTTGTCCCGTACGCTTTTGGTTTCAAATACTATAGCTCGAATGGTTGTTGCGTGATGTTTCCTTGTGTTGTGGGCACAAATAATTATATGAGGGCAAAAGAACTCCGTAAACCTTCCTCTTCGAGTCCATAATTTCCGTAATTCATTTACATATGACCAAGTTGGTGCTAACCCCATCACAGCAATTAAAATAGCAAGGTGTTTTGGTCGATCACTGGTTTACAGCTTACCCCATACGACCTCGAAAGAATCCGTTGCATAATTAGTTATCTACCAAGTTTATGGGCATGCTACGAACGGTAAGCTATTTGCATTGGGTAACATACAGGTATGTCTTCAGTTTACCTGGATTCCTGATGAAAGAAAAGTTCCATATTAGAACAAACTATTGCTAATGTGTTAAGACGAGGTAATTTCCACGTAAGTGCGGCCATTCGCTAACTATTACGTAGGGATTGATACATAAAATAACACTCAACCCTGGTAGGCCATCTGGGTATTGGCGGACCTACAAACCGTTGAAATTTCGCCCTTTAATGAAGAAAAATTCATATACTATAAGTAGTAAAATCATTTGAAGCGGTCATGTCAGTGAGCCATGCAGTTTCCCAAGCATTTGAAATTTGCAATTCAATTAATTAGCCGGATAACACTGCCGTCATTGTGTGCCCTGAATAGATAGATGGGTAGATAGTAGTTGGATAGTAGATAGATAGGTAGATGGTAGTTATTTTGGGGCGAGATAGATAGATATTTTGGGCTCTACTACCCCCTAATCCCTCGTCACACATTTACTATATTAAACTTAAAAATAAATTACACAAATTTTACATAAATAGCAATAAAATGAATACATATAATACCTTAGGACTAAAATACAGCAGAACTATACATTTGTTTGCTTAGTTAATTAATAACTAAATAAGGTTAAAGCTTTAATATTTGATTATGATGAACACTCTTTTTTTGCCTTTTATTATACATGAATATATCTCAAATATTGCCTTGGCGAAATGTCCCTTCGCAAGACTATCCGGCTGACCGTCATGCCCGGACTATCCCGCATCATTATCCGCCGCCACGGACGGCAATTGTCAAAGGACAGTCTGGAGGGGGGATAGGGGATGGTATATTGGATATAGGATGACGCCTGGAATATTGACACTCGATTTAAAAGTGTCAATACGAGAGGCTTCCCCGCCCCCTCCCCCAACACACGCACACGTGAACACCATTGTTTCAATTAGCACGCACTTCACTGCGATTCTGTAGTTCCTTTTAATTGTTTCTAAAACACCGAAGTTTATCCGTGGAATGTGCGCATCCGCTTTCACATTCATATCTTCATTTCTTATAGGAAGTTGCGATGGAAGTACGGGCACGCCGTGCTACATATAATCTTGATTAATCTGCGGAAAGCAATTAAGAAGATCCGTAACCGCTTCCGTTTGAGGTATTCTCCCTTCTTCAGAAAAACTTCAAAGTCGAATTAATCGACTTCCTGGTATACGTAACATGTTATTGGTGGCTTTACTCGGGAAGTATTAGTCTGTGCCATCCAAAGTAACATTTTATTCCAAAGAAATTATGGTGAAATAATCTGGAAGTACGCATCACTTGATTTCCTGGTCGAATTGGACTTCGTCCGTATGATTCGCATGCGCGCGAATGAACGGCTTAGCACCCGCCGTGAGTGCTGGATAATTTTCGCGAGATGCAGCCCGTGACTTTGAGGAAGTTAAACACCCGGAGAAATGTTTTTAGAGAAAGGAAAAATGGTGGCGTGAGACTTCCGTCGAATGTTTCTAATATAGGTAAATTCCCAGCATAAATAACAGTTATGTCCTTATTAATAAAGGTTTATTTAAGTGTTACTGCATTCATATAAGGTGTCGTTCTCATGGGATAAATACACGATGCCGCGTAATTAGAAAACGCTGCAATAGCCTATTAAAAATCTACTTTTGAGACTTTCCATACAAATTATGAAGTTCCATGCTGGCGAAGGCTTTCAATGCATCTTTATGAGATGTCTCGTGGATAATTCTAGTTGGATAGATTATTGCCTATTTTATTACAAGGCATGCATTTCGTCAGCGTATTTTCGAAGTTTGCGGTTGCAATAGATTTTAAAAAGTGCCACCAAACGATGAAACAATATACACGATCATGTACTTGTATAATAAGTCCTAGAACACCAATCGCGTACTGCAATATTTTGGTAAAGTTTGCGGAATAACTTAAAAATATTATACACTGTGTATTGTCCTACGTGAAAATATGAAAATCTTCCCGAATGAACCTATTTATATATGAAATCTTGATCGGGTTAATTCTATTTCTATGAGTTAATTTTTATTCTTCTTATCAATGTACTTTGCATTCCTTATTTCAGTATTTCGATACTAAGTCGAGGTTCCTTTGAATGACAATTTTATTTATCCTATGACAACACCTGGGATTGAAATTGGCTCTATTTTTCGTACTATAACTTTATCACAACGCTATTTTAATTGTTTTGTACGGAATTATTCTGAGGAATCACTTGCGTTGTATCGATTAAAGTAAAAGTCAACAAATCATATAAAGGGACCAGGTCGTAATCTTTGGAGGGCACGGGAATGTGAAAATAGAAAAAGAGGGATTGCAGCAAACAATCACCGGCAATGAACGGTGGCCCGCCGAAGTCACAATCACACGCGAACTCAGGAGTTTCCGAGGAGTGACACCTACGGCATTGACCCGCCAATCGCGGTAGTAATTTTTAGGGAAGGCGACAGACAGCTGAGGTCATTTGCCCCATTAGCAATGGATGGAAACGGGGGAAGGTTGGAGAGAAACCCAGCGTCGGCATTAACATACTCTTAACATGAGGCGCCAAGGGGTCCGTAGTTCAACTTCCCATCCGACGGACGGTGCACTTACTCAAAGTGCTCTTCACAAAGCACCTCAAGTAGGAATCGGGATACCACTGAAAAATATCTGCCACTTCCGGGATCCGAACGCAGGGTGGGAAGCCAGTACGTTAACCACCGCATCATCTAAATTCCCCTCACGTCCCGTCAATCATGCTTAAATAAATAATATGCCCGAGGATGAATGCCTCACGAACAAATAAGGTTTGCAAGAAAAACTCATTAATTTCGCCCGTCGAACATTCCGTTAGTCCTATCAACAGCCACACGCGAGCACACGACAACACATCACAGGAAGGGAAGGTCCCCGTTTTTTTCTTTCCCCACATTCATGAGATACGCCCTCCCTCCCCAACCCACGATTACTGCCCAGGGAATTTATAGCATTCGTTGTTTCACGGCGGGAACTAAAATACCATATAGAAGTAATGATAATATGAAAAAGGCAATTGGAGATCATTGAGTTCTAAGAAAAGCCGTTATTTAGGGGTGATATTTTCTTAAGCTATTCTGCACTGTTTCCGTATCTGGTTGCAATCATCATCGTGAACTTAAAAAGTGGCTTGAGTTTGGGAGGTGATTCAGAAAGTGCACTCCATATTCAACATAAAACTAAGACATTTGGTGCTCATAAATCGCTCTAGGAGAAAATAAAAACAAATAATATCAATCTTCTCCGTGAGATATCACCAAAGAATACCAATCCCAATTATTATTCCAAAGCCAATGTGAAATAATTACATGTATGGTAAAAAAATGTCAATTTCACTTGTGAAATATTTGGATCCCATATGGGCTAAGAGCTATTTGAGATATATTGGCCATTTTTAGCACATTTCTTTCATTGTATTATGCATTTACTTTTTCGGCACTGAAATCGAAAGTACCCGAATACAATTCCACATAATAATCCGAAATGAGGACGAAGCAGGTTTTTTGTACGAGTTAACAAAAATGATGTTTCTCTGCTTGTGTGGTTTCTTCATTAAATTCAGGATTGTCTACTGTCTCATTTGAAATCATCATTGTTTACTTTACAAATGCGTAATGAAATCCAGCGAGAGTGAAGTGATTATCCACATTTGGATGAGGGAACCCTTGAGTGGTCGATCGCTTCACTCACCTCGCTCAAAACATCGCTCCTAATAGAAAGAACTGGCGTTGTCCTTTCCCACACAGCTTTCCTCAAGTATTGTGTCATTTGAGTCATATTGAGTCATCTATGAGAGATGAATATCCCTGTTTATCATACTCAAGAGCTTATCTAGGAACATTTTTAATCGTTGCAATTAATGGAAGAAGTATTCCGTCACGCTGATATCTCTTGTGATATCGTTCTAAATAAAAAAGATGTTTTTGAAAAGCCCTACAAGCTTTGTGGAAGACTAAAGTTGTGGAATAATTCTATTATGAAATAAATAATTACACCATGGCCACATTAGTCAAGTGGGTAGTCACGTGCTTACCTTCTAACCTTAAGGTCGCGGGTTTGAGTCCCAAATCGGGCATAGGTATTCAAAAATCATGGGGGTCCGTTCCTTGGGACGCCTTAAGGCAAGCCAAGAGTGATTTATTAGTATTTCAGGGACAGAGTGGACACCGGATGAGTCCGGAGAGCAAAATAAAACTTTCTAATATTTCACCCTCCATTGATCCCGGCGATCGAGATCAGTCAATTGTAAAATAATATTAAAGCGTTAAATTCACAACATAAATATTTCGGGATAGCAGATCTGTGTTCTTCTAAATCTAATGCTAATTCTTTGATGAAATCTTTCCCCATCCATCTCACATTCATCTCTAACTGCCCTACATAAGTATTTGCCCCATGGTTTCCCTTTCGGGACTTTCCCTTGTGTTTCCCTCTTAAATTCACCTCAACGTCTCAAGAACTTGATCAATCCATTCATTTTTGCGGCATGGTGCTTCATATGGTATATTTGACTCTTCTGCTTCAAAAATAATCTTAACATTTTACTGAGGCTCCCGTCTGATCAGCATCTCTAATGGTTCCAGTCTCGGATCCATAATTTCCCTACAAAACACGAATATTCTCTCTCAACTCAGACGATTAAAAAAACCTCGCCTCTAAGTTTAAGAAATCGGCATTATTCGTGAGCTATCGGCTCTAATCGCGCACTTTTATTCGAATATATCTACATAAGTATAATGAAGCGGAATGATATCGCGAATACTATATATTGAAAATTTTCCATAGAATTTCATTAAAATCACAGAAAAAGTTATTTTCCTCTTCCATACCCGCATGACCCACTTTCATTTCATTTTTCGGTTGTTTGATTGTGGGACTCACGTTAGCAGGTGACTTGCGTCGTTGCCTTAAGGAGTGCAAAACTCTTATTGGTGACCATGTAATCATTTGGCGCGATTTCATCAAATGGAGAAATCGCGCCATCCTTGAGTAATGAAATAGGGTAAGGAGTAATTATTTCACGCATCCCCTCTGCTCCTCTCCTCGCCTCACTGGCACCTTTGGTGAGAGCGCTATCGTCAGCATCAAAAGTAGTTAAGCATCACTTCACTCGAGAGATCCACACGAGAGATGATCGTGAACGTTAGCAAAAAAAAATACCAATTTTCCCACTCTCCCCCTCTCCTCATCTGAATCGTGCTATTTATTTTCCCAAGTTCCGTGAGAGTTTAGCGCGAGCCTGTGGCGGTTTCAGGTTATTTTTCTTTGAAAAATCCGGTACCCGTTTCTCCTCTGCTATGCCACGCATGCATTTTTTTTCAGTTGCGTATGTTTTTCTGCGTGGTACTGTGGTTGTCGTCCCACCTCGATCTTCTCCGCGGAGGGGCCGGTCTGATTGGTTCGCCTCGCTCCGGGTCCCCACTTTCTCTTTCACGAGGATGGATAGCTTCCACTTCCTTCCTTCCTTCCGTCCTCCGCCCTTCCTCAGCCCGCCTCCTCCCCCGACAGAGTATCGTCGGGGGAGACGAGAGACGCGCCTGCGAGGAGGCGGGGGGGGGGGTAGGGGAAGCAAACGACGAAAGTGAGAACACCGGATTTTTACTTGTTCGCGGGCAGAGATAAACAAACTCAAACCGGGGCAGTGGATGGCGCTGGACCTCGAATCAACAAAAGAGGGAAATATCTCCCGTTTAAAATCAGGTTTAAGACCAAGAACGCCTGAAGCCCAAACATCATCATTGGTAACGCGATGGATGCATATAAGCATGCATCATACTTTCATACTTGGCGACGGGGAATGCAAGAGAAAAGTGATTCAAGGCGCTGTCACTCGAATTTCCGGAACTTGGTCGCAGGATTCGCATTCACAAACAGTGATAAAAGGGCTAGTAAACACACAGGGTAGTGACAGCGGAAATTCAATAACAAAGTTCAACATTGACATAAATACCCCGCGATTCACCAAAAAGCTGTGTGGCTGGGGGTGAAAGCACCAGGTGGGTAGGTTAGGTGATATGAAGGGTATAGGAGAGGAAGGAGAAAGGTAAAAAAAATAGTAAAAAAAACTATCAAATAACTTGCAAAGTTCTATACCTGCTGGAGAAAGATTCAATTAAAAAGTGAATTAATTCACCTAATAAATTATTTATTTGTTACGTCTACATTTCTTCATTGATCCACGAGCCGAGTGATCCACCGTAAAGTTCACTGATTATGTCGCAGGAGTCAAATTGGGATAGGAATGGTGTGGTGACTAATGTACTAGTTTCCCACCACAGGGGCCCGGGTTGGAATTCCGAAATTGACCCGATCCCTACTTGGGGTGCACTTAGCGAAGTGAGTACGCCGTTCGTCCGATGGGACGTTAAGCTGTGGACACCTTGGCGCCTTTCGTGAGACTAGAAGAGTTGACTAATTCCGACGCCCGGTTTCTCTTCACCTGAACTTCCTCCATTCCTTAAACATCATACTCCTACCAAATTGTCCACCAATCCCTAATGATGTAAATTACCTGTGCTTTTGGTCGCCTCCTCTAATAACTAGTATAGTCAAGGAATGAAATTTAGGATTTTTTTATCCTTCACGTTCCTGGTGGAATTGCTTGCTTTTTTGTGAAATGCTGCACTCTATGGCCTTTGCCTGGATGAGGGATCACACTGAACTGTACTGATGAGTAGATACGCTGTTTACTTAACGTGACGACAGTGCGACGACAAGAGAACTCTTAATGCTTACCTATAGAAAGATCCGTAAAATACGCCTCGGAGGAATATCAGGGAACTATTTGATTTTGGTCGCTGTGAAATACGAGGCATCTTAATGCTTGATCATTAAAAATCAAGACAAATAAAACGAATACTCAATGATAAGTCATACGTTTCCGTTGAATCATACCCCATGCATAAACATCGAGACTGGATGGGGAAATATTATTATGTATTTGCAAACAGTTCTATGTTGCCTGAAATATATTTAAGATCCTTCAAAACAAGGAATGTGACGCCCTACTTTGCACCGCGCCAGTTAGGCTGGCCATGAAGTTTCCTTGCTCGTGTTTTCTTCTCAACACCGTTCTCTTATCCGTATCTTTCCCATATTCTCCAACACCCGCCTCTGCGGTCGTTTCGTTTTGCGCCTCGCGAACTTTCCCCCCTGGCGGGTCACACCCTCGACGGGTGTGAGCGGCTGAATAAACACGACTTGCTCTCGCCCTGTGACGTTTCTTTTTCCGGATCGATTCGTGAACGCGTTCGGATTGTCGTTTTTTATCTCTCTTTAGCGCTAAATTGATTTTTCATGGTTTTTTCTCATTATTACATGTAGTAGAACACCAATATGAAAAAAATAAAATAAAATTTCAGTGCGCTACGAAGAGACACTGTGGCAGGTAGTTGCAATTGCCAAGAGGAGAGAATAAAGGCGAGGCAGTATGTTAAACTCCTCCACCTCTCTCCGGAATCAGTCCAGCGTGGGATGGAAGATGATCGACGAATACCAGGCTCACGCGAGCCCACTTGCTCTAATTTAATAAAAAATCTGCTTAAAAAGAAGTGGTTGCAAACAAGGAAGAAGTGTGTGACAAAATTAATGCGGTGCATATGAGCCTACGGTTTTGAAATGCTGAAAAATCAGATTTGAGAAGAAGGTAAGATTAGTTAAGAAAAATTTTACACAATTTAATGGAAGTTGATGAAGTTTGCGTTTATATTGTTTAAAATTAAAATGGGGTATATCCTTCACTTAGGAAAATGGTTTCTTCAAAGACAGAGTTGGGACTATTGTTTAATCGCCTTCACTGTGTTAGAATGACCTTGTAGTTTAAGGGAGCTAAACTGTGTGTAATTTCGGAGACTACAAAAAAGATTAAACTTTATCAAGGGTATGCATTCTCAAACGTTTGATAAAACGTCCATACCCTTTGAGAGTACAAAACGGATTTTTTCTGATGATTTTCTGGTAATGATACCACATAAAAACATAGTAAATAATTAATGCAATCGCAATCTCGAAAAGCTGAAGGGTCAGGTAAAATACAATCTAAGAGGACATAACATTTATGTGACCAGAAAAGTTCACTCTTTTTGGTTGTGTTTTGAACGGAAATAGGCACATATTAGGGGCATTTGAAAAAAATGGGGAAAATAAGTTTAAGTAGAAATGGTAAATCATTAATATTAAGACATAAAGAAAAGAACAGAGGATTTTGATTTGAATTTCAACATCGTATTATTCTGAAAGTTGTTCCCTGGGGAAAGTTATTTGTAGTTTGTATTTGTGGACATGAAGAAGGATAGAGACAAGAAGTGAGACCAAGAGAAATACAAATGGAGAAAATTGGTGCACAATAGAGAATGCAGGAGATAGTTTATTAAAATACATAACGAAACCAAAACCCCCACGAGAAATCGAAAATATTACCCCAAAGAATAAAATCCTAATTTTGCTCATGATACAGCGACAATTTCACAGAGCCCAATCAGATTACTTTACTTTTTATCGCGTTTTATGCCTGAATTCCTCCAACGAAATTCTGATAGTTAGGTTCTTAAATTAATTTGGCATTATACATCTACATAATAGCCTGCAAGCCGCCGCCAGGGCGTGTGGTGTGTGGCGTTAAAGTCACCACCCGTAGAAGAGAATAACACCACACGTAAAACCAACACATTCATGCAAACATACACCCACAGAGGCGTATAATTTCATGCGAAAACCTTTTTAACTTACACGCATGCAAATACATATACTATCAACTAATATACTGCAAATACAGTAAAAATCTATCCAATAATGTGCAAATTATTATGTGATTGAGAAGCAAGAAGGGGAAATTCTACTTTCACATGGACATGCATTCCGCCCTCAAAGACACAGGAAAGAAATCTAACACACTGCTGCAGGCGCCACAAGTCATAAAAAAATGGTGGAGACCTCGTGCGCTAATTTTAGAATATCATGTTTTGCACTGTCCGAAATGAATTTAGATGGCATGTGTGTATGTATGTTCATGTGCTCGGAAAACCCTCTCCTCTCCTCTTAGGTTAATTACCACGCTTCCGAACTTTTTTCCTGCTCATCTTACCCTGCGTTTCTTTCAAACTGGCACTCTTCTTCCTGATCGCTGAAATGCAAATGACTTTCGCCTCATTGGAAATGAAACCTGCTGCTGTCAAGGTGCCTGTTCGGGAGACTTTGGACGAGAAAGAGAGGCGATAGGCGTTCAGCATTTTCCTGGGATTATCCTTTGCCCTCGAAGGTGAAGGAAACGAATTGCCACCTAATACGTGCACAAGATCATGATGTTCATGCCTAGTGACAAAAGCTGTCCTGCAAAACTAGTTTTCCTACGATGACCGCTCCGATTATCGTCATCGCTTACTTAGTTTGTTTAATTTTTGGCACCTCATGGAAACTATTCTTAAAATTATTACATAGAATTTTGGGATGAGAGGTTGCAATTTAAGCTCTAAAAAAATTTTGTTCTGACTGAAATCCAATTAACTGACAAATTCCCTAAATCTTTTGAATCCAGCTGAAATCTCTCAGGACCAGCTAAATCAGGGTAAAGAAAGATAGAAATCAGGATATTTAGATGAATATTGGAGTGGATGTTCTGTCTGTTGCGCCTTACGACCGTATTTTGAATGTAATACGAGATACTCGTAACTTTGCAGAAAGGCAATGCCAAACAACTTCGAAGTCTAAAGGCAAGTAAAACCGCGAGTCGCTAGGATCCTGAAGAACCTTGCCATTGAAGTCGAGTCGAATTTACACAGCATATTCTCAAATTTATGTGATCGAAGGATAAAGACTTGGTGACTGGAAAATGGTTCTCATTGCCCAATTAATGAAAGGAGGCAATCACGAGTAATAAAGTAATTACAGGCTAATCTCTAACGTCGATATTGTCATAAGAGGTTGGAGACCTAACACCCCCTCCCACGCGACTCATGAGCAGCTTACAGAGTACTGTGTGATAAGAAGTTGTAAGTTAAGGGCCATTAAAATTATTGAGAAGATGGTTAAAAAGAAGAGCAAAAACTGGAGGAAGGAGAAAACTTAGAAAAGAGAGATATACCCAGGTAAGGTACTCGCAGACCGATATAGACTGCACGGGCAGCTACAGAGCCCCTCCTCCTCCCCATTTTTCTTCCTCCCCCTTTTTCCTCCCCTCTTCTCCCTCCCCTCATTGTTGGGTCTAACAGAGAATTACTGTTTCCTTTGCCTCACCTGAAGATGATGCTAATGCATTGAGAACCAGGTCGTCTGGCTTTGGTACTGTGGCTTGTAAAAGTGTTTCATCAATCAATATATTATTTCAATATACTTGTTTGTGCCATTAGAATCTAAATGATTGTTGTAAGAATTTCTTCATTCTTCATAAGAGCATAAACTGCTCAGCCAAAAGAAGGTCATCTTCAAGCATGAATGTCTCTATTAAATTGTTGGTTACCAAATTTAAATCTTGTACCTTCGATTGGAGTAGAGTATACGTATTCTGACATATACAGATTGGGTGGGTACCTGTAGGTTGAAAAAGGGTAGCCAGCCCGAGAAGTCTAAAATAGCAATATCTACTCAGAAGTTTCTAAGTAGAAGATTCTTTCATTTTATTATAGTTGTTTTAACAACACATTTTGACTCTCTCAATATTGATTGATGAGTGAATTTACATGATGTCGGCATGCGGCGTCATGATGAATAGAACCTCTTCTTTTTCTTGCTTTTTCTTTCGAATACTCGTTTCGCCCGAGACATGGTCAAAGAAATATTTCTGTAATAAAGGTAGATTTATGCGAAGATATACGTAAGATAATTATCTGTGCGCATCTCATTCGTGTCAGGTTCATATTTGGATTGACCTTTACACGATAATAATCAATATTTTGTTTTTGTCTTGTGCCTTCTCTGATGCTGCCATGCTGATGTTCAGCCATGTATTTAACAGAAGAGATGCCCAAGTAGAGTGTCTAAGAGACACTCTACTTGGGCATCATCTTGTTCCTCAACATGGTGGTGAGGGTAGTGTAGGGCTCAATTCACTACATACGTATTCGTATACGTCTGGAATATTAAACTAATGATACGTCTTTTTCGCCTTTCCTTATCATTTATCCCTCCCAAATCTTCCGTTCACCTAATTGTCACTACTCTAATTTTTATGACGCAAATCTCCCGAGTAATCACTCGACAACTAGGTATGCATAATACCCCAACATTAGTGTCCAAGTTCTTAGCTGCTTCACATGTTTTCATGATAAATTTTGAATCAGTCGATCATCATTAATTTCATACCATAAATAATTTTATTCCAAATACTAGGATTTTTTAATAGAACACTGGTAGTTAACAATTTGACAATGTTTTATTTTTGAGAGAATTCTTATGACTCTATGTAAAATAAATTCCTGAAGCAATGCATGATTGGGTTTAGCAAACCCTCGGCAGAATTTGAATTGATCTTCATTGTTGCCATTGCATCCTTGTATCTAGTACGCTGGATTCTGAGCACTGGCAACTTTCTGGAAAATCGCAGACAGCACAGGGAATATAACGATTGAATTCTTCCCCCTTCGCGCCCTATTACTGCGTAGATTTCACGCGTCGCATACATTAACATTAGTTGGACGTGAGCTCCACCGTCCCCTATCGGAACTTCCTTCGTCGGAAAGACTGTGGTGGGTCTCAGACAGAAGATTTATGCGTGGGTAACATGTAACGTGATGGAATTTTGACTCACTGCGGGCATTGTCGACCCAAGGTGTATTTTGACGTCTGGGTGTGAATACCTGGAGAAGATGTGGACAGAAGGCCACTCTGATTTCGAATCCCATGGCCCCCGTCCCCTCACGCCAGCGCACCCCTTTCTCTTTCACCAGGTGGGGGGGGGGGGCGAGACGATGAGACGTGGCGAGGGCGTGCGATGGCTCTGGTGAAAGTACTGACGCAACCGAGGAGACTGGCCACTGCACACTCGAGCGTGCATTCGTAACACTTCCTGCCTCTCGTAATCCGTGAGTTCCCTCCCTCCGCCTCCGTTGCTCGCGAGAGCTTTCCACCTTCCATCCCTCCGTCCCGTCCTCCTCCCTCCCTCCCTCGTTCTTCCTTTTTCCCTTTCGGCTTTTGTTCCGTTGCGAAGGGCGCCATACACCCGCTGGGTTTTGAAATTCACAATCACCTCGTAGACTTTTTCAGTAGACCTTAGTTTCGCAAAAAAAGCAATTAGATGTCGAAACTGCTACTGATTGCATTGATAAAGAACTCAAGGGGAAAAATTAATGGGTGCGAACATTTTCATTAAAGCGGAGTTTCCGATGAAAAAAATGTAAAATGATTTAAAATCCAGTCAATTTTCTTGTCTGTTTTTCAATTCTTAGCTAATTGTTTTCGAGTTAATAGCGAGTACGTGTATTGGATGCAGGCTATAAAATTCAATCAATAGAATAACGGATCGTTTAGGATTAATATAAATAATATCAGCTCAACACGTGCTGTTTAACTTCCTTTCACTTATATATGCCTCTAGAAAATATGTATGAAGAAGGAGGAAAACAGAGGCCCGAGCGAGGAATCGTGGGAAAAACTTGACGATAAGACTTGAGCGGTCATTCTTAACCCCCGGGAAGTATTCATTTGTATTCGCCGAGCCATTAATCGTGTTGAGGGTTCTGGGAAAAGATGCATATTTGCGAAAGTAGCAGTTTTGAGAAACTAAATTGAGTTACACTATCTCCACCTGCTCTTGGACACTACAAGGACGAACAATAAAGTGAAACACTCAAAGAAGTAATCGGATTTTATTTTGATTGAAAAAGTTTAAAAAATCTAATGTAGTCATATCAAAGGGCCGAATGCCGTGGGTAGTTTACTAATCAATTTTCCATAATTAAAATTCAATCTGATCTGGCGCCATGGTCATAAAAAAATCCATCGCTACGTGTACGCCGTGTAATGATGATCAGGAGGTGATTTCCACTTTCTCATTGAATATATTAGGAATGATGATATCAGTAAATGTTCTCATTCTTCCTAAATAATCCCCTTAAGGCTGAAAAAGTGAGAATCGACCAGAGGTTGACCAGCATTGTCCATGAAAAACGCGGTCCGTCAATCTTGTTTCCCTTCGCTTGGAAGTCTCTCGAGTTGCGTTGGGTTTCCTCATTAACACAATCCGATTTTGCCCTTTCTTTCAGAATCCACGCAGTGAAAGGTTGCACGTAACCGCATGAAAGCCATGGGGTCACAATGTCGTTTTGTCCTTCAAAGGAAAAGCCATTTCTCCTTTAGGCGGTGAACTTTCACTTATCCAAGTCAGAGGAAGCACTCGCACGTCGTACGCCTTCCGATATTTACGTAACTCTCGAGTCGGATACTGTGCTGGGTTGATCATTTCATATCCCTCATTGTGAACGTAAGGACGAGGAAGAAGCAGAGATTGTGAGGAGTAGAATTTATGATTTCTGTTCTTTACACGGCATGCCAAAGTCCCTCAAAGGAAAGCGGAGAAGAAAGTAACATAAGCAGCTTTAAAAAACTTTCTAGAAAACTCGCTTTGGACCACCCGAAAAACCACCTTCTCCTCGTTAGGTGCACTTCCACGTTTGTTAAGAATCTCCGCTTTTCCGATCGGATAGAGGCGATTTGGTGCCGTGGTTCATGGAACACTGCCTCGCTTACGGACCCATGAAGTACGCACTATTTTTGGGTTTAAAATGGAATTTTAACGAAGCGATATCCGTCTCAGTCGGTGAGAAAAATTTATATTTCCTTCCTGATCGGTTTTTGTACTTACGTCACGTCCAACTGATAAGAGTGCCCTTCTATGAATACAGTTATTAGTGTTACACTGTACAGTTACACTACATTAGAGTGTACAGTGTTAGGCAGCATAATTTCAATGCTTCAGTAGCACTAATAATGGATTGTACATGCATGGCTGGTGACCTAACACCCCTCGCTATACGCCCTTGCGGCGGCTTGCTGATTATTGTGCGGCTGTAGATGTAGATGATATCAGAAAAGCACAGTAATGTTAATAACTTGTAATAATTCTTACTAATTTTTACCCAATATGCGAAACACTAATATTGTTCCTCGAATAGAAAAATTTAAGATAAAATTTAAATTACTCTTGGCAGATTAAACTAGAAAATCTACCTTTCTCCCAACGTCATATAGATTTTAATGATAATCCAATCAAACGAACTCGTTTCATAATTGAAAGGTAGCCGTTATTTTGCTTCAAAATTTGTAGCTACCTGCAAACCCGCAGCTATATGTAACAGTAGAAATTTTGATTGATCATTTTTATTGAAACAATTCCACTGGGTTGAATTAAAGTATTATACTGATGGGATACATTCTTTTAATTTATTGCCAATAGATCAAATCATGTCATGGTATCTGTTTAGTGAGATCACCATCAGATACCCTGCTAATTATACTCTTCGCGAAGTAATTATTTTTTTAAATCCATCTCCTGGTGGACTTTGATATTCACTAATGCGGTCATAATGTTTTCAGGGGAGCTATAGTAATTTGCAAAATGCATTGCTCTCAGTTGCTCCTAAAACCTAAAAACATCTGAAATTATCCAGATAACATTGATAATAAAGAAATTGTTTATAGAAAGACGCCAATGCTTGAAAATATTCAGCCATCGCACGAATGGCAATGGAAGCTACGGATGAATGCCACTGCATATGATAAGACAGGGTAGTTTGCATTTTCGGGTGTCATATTTTTTTTTCATGATTTACTAGATATGAAAATAAAAATTTATTTCATCGAATATTTGACCTTAGCATTTAGTATTCAAAAGAATTTGTGATAATGGAAAACGAATTTACAAAATTGGTGGATTCGCAATTATTTCGCGAGTGCTTAACAATAAAGTGACCATGGAGTGATCAGTCTTTAATAAGAAATGAATTGGCGTGGAAATCCGGCGGGAATGATTCTTCAAGGGCAAACATTGAAACTCATATGGCGAATCGACATTTTATATGTTACGAGTATTTTAGTTGCCCAACGACAGAAAATACAACAAAAAACGACCTTATGTCTTCCGGAGGAATAATTGCCAAATAAATAGACTAATAAAAACCACATCAGGTAGGAAATCAATCATGCATGAAGGAGATTAAGCTCATTAATACAATTCCAATACTATTTTTTTATTTCACTACCTTTAGTTGGAACGCCGTCAGTTTAAGTGTCCCTCAGCCGGTTTCAGAAACCTTTTCAATGTTAAATTATTTAAAGAGTCATAAACTACCTCAAAAATATAAATACTTTCTTAAACTGTTTTTTAGGTAAATGTATATCTTTTCGAGGACTGTTATTTAAGTAAATGTATATCTTTTCGAGGAATATAGTATTCTAAAAGATAATCTTTGGTGGATGAGAAATAAGAAATATATAAAATGGTGTACTATAATAAGTGTTATAAGAAATGAAATGGATTCTTAAAGTCTTAAAACATTTAATAAAGCCAAAGAGGGAGTGGACAAGGCAGAGCAGTATCAGAGTCTCCTGGTTGCTTCTTTTCCCCTTTCCACCCTCGCTATTCCACCATTTTTGGGTCACCTCCCATCCAATAAAAACGTGAAGGGAAATTTGCGCAAATTTGCGACGTTATCAATTTCAGTGTTCACTGAACATATTGCCAGGGTGAATCAAGTAATTAACCTTAAAAATTCCCCAAAGTAACCTTAAAATTCCCCAATGATTCGAAACATCGTGCCAATTTTCATTACTCGCAGTCATAGCCATGGTTTGATGAGTAACCTACAACTGGCACCATGGCACCAGTAAAATCTTTCTTTGGTTTATTCAGTAGTTAGGGGAAAGAGGGTGAAACATATTTAATGCCATCGACGAATGAAATTTCAGAAGATGATTCACCAATTTCACTTTAGCAATGACGCCTTGATTAGAAATTCTGAAACGGAGTTATTTCCGTATCAGACTACCCTCAACTGGTAAATTTCCTTACCGGAACGGTAAATAGCGAGGGGATAGTCCTCTCACTATGAGACAGTCCAAAAAATTCTTTTAAAGTTCTTTTAAACGAGATCCTTTTTCGATTTTTAACATAATTCTCATTTATTACGATGGTATTTACCCTGTAAAATATGTTAGCCTAGCTAACAATTATTTTTTCAATTTCACAATTGGTATGAAAGCAAGCGTCCATTGCCTGGTGAATGAATGGCATTATCCGTTCAAGAGGTCGATCAGTTGGCATTTCTGTTACTGATAAGATAGAAAAGATATCGTTTTCTTATGTCTTTGAAAAGTGAGGAATCTGAGAAAAGCCGTAAACTCTTCTTGTTTGCATGCGCAAAGTAAATAAATTCAGGGTCTACAATAAGATATCCGCTTCCTTATGTTGCGCGTGTTTATTCTTGAAGCATTGTTCCCTCAGCATTTGAGCACCTCCTTATTAAGGAGAAATTTTCCAAAAGAAATGCGCACAAACATCCAAAGTCCATGGTCAGGAGATTCCATCGAAAGAGATTTCAGAATTCCCATTTTTCCCCCTTGGAATTCAAGGCAATATACATTTGAATTCCTTTTTTAATACTTGTTTTAAGTCCAAAAAAAAGAGGGGACTCTTTTAGTAACAGTAACGTAAACTTCATAGTGTTTCACGTTTTCGCGCCTCATTCAGACGTTGAGATTTAGGAATATCTATAATTTATAGAATTCTATAGTTCCCACAGGACCTGATAACCTTAACTAGATGTTCTCTGGACTATAAGTTAATATAGTTCTCCTATAAAACATATTAATAAATATGAATAATACATTATTATTATTACAAGTTAATACATATGAATACTATTTAATATTATTACATGATAATACATATGAATAATATATTAATGTTTTACATATTAATACGTGTTAATGATATTCATGACGTTACCTTTCTTCACGCCCTTTGACTGGTCTTTAAACTTCCCGTTTCGTTCAATCCCTGGGTTTGCGAAAAAGCGGTCAAAAATTTGAAAATTCAACGTTTTCAATCTCATAAATTAACCTGTCATGAACAGAAAATCAGCAGTCTGCTCCGACATATGGGGGAGAATTTCTGTATTGTAGACCCAGTCAACCATGAACTGAGGTGAAAAAGTGAGAAGAACGAAAGAGAAACGCGGCTTCGTCGGAATAAAAACCGGAAAGTAAGAAAGAAAGCCTCGCATGACTCTAGTTCATTCCACCAAAATTTTTTAATCGGACTTTTGTTGTCGTCAAAGTTAGGAAATGAAAACTGCTCTCGAGGTCCTTCTAATATAGTATATGTTTTTTAACGGATTTGATGGAGCTGATCAGAAATACTGCTGGTGGATGAAATTCTCTCAACGAGCCTTGGCACTCTTGTGAAAGATTCCCATTCATTAATGATTCACTCAATCTGAATATTGGCGATTTGCAACCCTCCATTCTTCCCTCTCATCTTGAGCCTAAAAAAGATTTTCCATCATTCATCCCTCTCTACGTGAACTATGGTACCTACTTTCTCATTATCTTACTTTCCACCCTCGCAGGAGCTCTTTTTCTATTTTGGCTCCTGATGTGCTCATAACCAATGCATTCTGTGTTTTATTCGATTTACCTTGCACTTTATTAATCTATTAGATCTACGCCATCCATCCAACCCACTATGCCAGGTTTCCATGGCCTCTGCTCTTGTCTTGCCTGATTTTTCAAAAAGTATTTCCACATCTCTGAACCTCCGAATGCCACATCTGGCCCTCTCTATTCTTTGAGTGCCCCAGATTGTTCGATAGAGTGGTCAATAATCAAAGTGTTCCACCCAAATGAATGATGAAACAATTTAACTGTAAGGTGTAGGATAAAATAAGAAAGCTTCCCGAAGATGAGTGGAATTTCGTTTATTTGTGCTCCGCGTGCTACTTTTACTCAGATTGTCATGTCGACGCACAATGGTTACATCAATTAGGAAAGAGAAAGTTTATCTTCATTCATTCATTCAACCGCAGTTTGGTTGGCTGTAGCCCTCCATTCTTCCCAGTCCAAACGATACCTCTTGCGCGCTGACCCCTCGAGTGCCTCTTGTCTCTCTCCGTGTTCGGGTCACGCTCGTTATGCCTTCCTCACGGAACCATACTCTCCATGTTTCCTGCTATGTTCTTAGGAAACAACAATCTACCATTGCTTGCCAGTCACTCAGTCCTTCTTTTTCGTACAAGACTGCTTATGGGTTTTACACGCTCTAGTACATAGAAAGAACCGGCGGCAGTGATTAGATGCGGTGAAAGCAGGAAAGAAGCCAAAATTAAGAAATGGGTAACACAGGCTTGCTCATGATCGCCCTCAATATTTAGTGGGTACATTAACGAAGCAATTAAGGAGATCAAGGAAATGATAAGAGACGTCTAATGAACACACAGAGAATGGCTATATATGCTGTAACTTGCGAATGACGATGCTGCATTTGCGGAGGATAAACAAGTCCTGGCAAATATACTAACCCCTATGGACAAGGGCAGGAGTAAAGCCTCGTGATGAACAATGTTAAAATTAAGCTAATAAATCGTGTGCAGTTGAATAAGTGAAGATAAACTCTCCAGTGATACTCGAGATAGACACGTTAGAAGAGGTGGAAGTGTTCGCCAATATATGCACGAAGATTAATGGCGAAGGAAAAAGCAAGAGGGGTATAGTAAACGGAACAGAGTTGAAACTGGAAACTATAGGGCAACAGGGGATTTTAGGTTTGTGTATTTTTGGGAGAAGATAAAACTGGGGTGTTCTGGGGAAAACTACCTAGAACACAACCTTTCTTTCGACCAGTGTTTCTCCATAACCATCCTAGAATCCCTACCCGTTTCAGCCACCAATATAGGGGTGGGAACTTGCGAATCTGCATATATACTATATTTGCGATCTTTTAAAATTCCCACCCTTAACCACCATCTGTAATTCCCCTTCCCAGAATACCCTGCACCTCCCCCAGACTCCATAGTCCCCTTCCGAGACCTTCCAGTCTGACCTGAAGAAGATCTCAGAGAAGACCGATAGCTCAAACAAACTAAAATGTGAGTGTCCTTTTACCCTCAAGTATACTAAGCATCACGGAAAGACGATTGAGGGTAATGTGAATGTGATGCGCGAGGAGAATGATAGCCACCGTAATGTGAATCCGTACTTCGAAGAGAGAATGAAGGGAGAAGCTTGTGGAGGGCACGCAGAATAAGAGGGGAAATAATGGGCCGCTTCCCGAGGTACGATAGCTTCCTGAAGACAACATAGATGGAGGGTCTGCAAAGTTCCAGGATGAACTACGGGAAGCAGATGCTGGAATATGTGAACGCAGTGAGTTCTGAGGGGATAAAGAGAGGGACATGTATCAAGATGATCGTGGTTTGCTGCGGATCGATCCTCGGAGTGGTAACCCGTGATGAAGATGATGAAGAAGGCTTTTCTCCTCTCCTTCAATCTTCACGTATCTCTCCTTCTGAACTCTTCTGTCTCCAGCTCTATGCTTCAAAATCTCCAGTTCTATCCTCTGATCTCTTTTTCATATCGTTTAGGTCTCTCATTCACATCATCCCTAATCCACACAAACATTTTCTTGGACTGCTTACTTTTCCGTGATGGCGTCTTCAGTAGAGTAGCCTCTTCCTTTTCATTGACGCATTCTTAATTTACTTCTGTGCTCAGGTCCGCTAGGCTTCCTCATCCCACCACATGCTGCTTCCGAAGTCGATAAGCATTTCGTGTTTTCCAGCTTCTTTCTTCATAACGCTACATCCACATCAAGCCTCGCTCTTCCCTTTGCTAAACAATGTCCACATGTCACTAAACATATTCTGCCTCATCATTTTCATACTAAAATTGTTTACTTCGTATACAGTGGACCTAGAAACTTATATTGACACTCAAATACGGTTGATTAGTATGCGCATTTATTATTAATTCGAAAAGACCAAAACAATGTTGTACCAATTTCATTATTTTTTCTCTTTTCAAGACTAAGCTATTAACATTGCGTGTGTGAGCCAGTAAGTACAGTGTGAAGAATTTGTCACATTCCTCTTCTTAACTTTCAATCTTTTCTGAACATTAAATCAATTTGCAGTCGAGTGGAATGTTCGACTTATCAGATCCATCATCGTAATGGGCGGAAATCAATGTGAGGGGCGGTTTACTACCGAAATACTGCGTCCACTTTCTCATTTTATCATGGCATTGTCCACTTGGTGGATTTAAAATCTTGATTTTCGTTACTATGCTGGTCTTTTAACGCATTCTCTTCCTTCCCTCTTCAAAAGTTCTTTGGTGTTAGTCTACAACCAGGGGCATTGCCCCATTTTTTGCATGGTGTGTCCAGAAATCATTCTTCCCTCATTCTACGGAGAATTTCTCCGCGAGATATTCATCATGTTTACATATACCGTTTATTATGACTTTATATTCTTATATCTGACACTGATGAGAAGTGCATCTTAGAAATTATGTATTTAAAATTCTGGATCTAAAATACATTTCAACTAATTGTTTTATTATTTCCAGAATTATCATGATGGCTGTTGCGAGCTGCGCGTAGTTACCTTTTCTTCGGCCTCAATGTCTTCTTCCGCCGCTGGTAATCCCCTCCCATGGGTAAGAATTTATTCCATTAAGTCCACTTTTTCCCTCCAGGTTTTGTATTCGTATACACCCACGCCTAGACGATAACTCTCAAACCGCCGCAAATAGGCGCATACAAGAAAGGACTTTTAGGGGAAAGGAGAGAAGTGAGTAAAAGATACGTAGATCTGTCCAAAGAAATCAAGGGAAATGCCGCTACGACAAATTTAGCGGAATCAACTGCTCGTGTCCGCACAATTGTGAAAATTTCACAGCTCAAAGAAGTCTTCGTTAGATATGCAAGCGGGAGAGGACGCCAGGTTAGTTCGATTGGCTAAAGCGCTCCACCGTAAATCTTTTTATACGCATAGTAGTCCTTCCGTCGTTCTATGGAGTGGTCAATGAATGTTTGAGTCTTAAAGCAATAATTAATTCAATCTGTTTGATCAAATCTCTAATACTACTGCCACAATTGTTCGATCCACCAATGCTTGGTTGAAATTATTTCCTCAACTTCTTTTGAATAATCTAAAGATTGAAGTCTATTTAATACTAATTTCAACTCTGCGTTCTAATGGAGTCTTTCATTTCCCGCAGGCTCAATTTTCATGTCCAGTTTTAATTGTGTGACGGTTTTTGTTATTTTTCGGGTTTTTTTGTAGCGAACTGGACTGCTCTTCTCTCTTTTCAAATCTCTCTTCCATAATGGGATGAGTCCCGCATTCGCATGAGAAGCGCATTTAAAATTAAGTACTTTCCAATTTTTTATCCAAATACTTTTACTACTATGTATTTCACAAGTACTCCTTTCGTAAACTCTCTTCTGGGCAGAATCACATATGCAATGTACGAGGTGTAAACAAAAAGTAACAGGAATTTTGTAGTTTTGCATAGTGCACCATGAATTCTTGCCGCGAGGTCAAACGATCGATGAAGAGAGTACTACCTAATAGATCAATACTGTATGCGTGAAAAGGAAGCTTAGGGAAACAAATACCTGCATTATTGGCGAAACAATTCATTGCTTTTGCACCACGACGACAATATCCCTGCTCAAACTGTTTGCTCGAGAATGTTTGGACAAAATCTGCACTGTGATGTATTTCCAGCCCCCCGCCAGACATGGCCCAGTGTGACTTTTTTCAGTTCCAAAAAATAAAGAGAACGTTAAAGGGCCGTCGTATTTTTGCATGTATAGATGAAAATAAAAACGCATCGTTGAGAGAGAGAGCTTAAAGCTATACCAAGGAGTCCCAAAAGAGTTTTGAAATTTGGAAAAAAGCGCTGGAATAAGCGTATAGTATCTAATGTTGACCACTTCGAAGAGGATAACATTGACACAGATGAATAAATAAGATTATTCTAAATACAAGGTGCGTTCAGAAAGTAATGCAAGTTGATGTGCTCTTTCATGGCATAAGGCAAGATATGGACTTTTACTTGTCTACTCTGCTCTTGACTTGAATAAAAACAGTGTAGTGTACAGGATGCGTTCCAACAGTAGTGCAATTATTTTTTTAGAGTCATTTATTTAATAAATTTGCCCAAACACATAAAACTCTTCAAAATACTGTCAATGAGCCTCTACACATTTTTTCCAGCGACTCTTACATGACCGGTACGCGCCCTGAATGACGTATTCGGGGACCTCTCGCAAGGTCTTCGTCACGGCTGATTGGATCTCTTCTTTGAACAAAAAATGGGTTCCTTTCAGGGCTACCTTAATCCGAGGGAACAAAAAAAAGTCTGTGGGACAGCGTCAGGACGATAGAAGGGGTAGGGCAGCGTTAGCACCTGGTGTTTGACCAGGAATTTGCGGACTCGTAGCGCGTTATGGCAAACACCTTGGGCACGAACTTGGCGCACACTTTCCTCATCGCTAAATCTTCGGTAACAATGCGAAACATAACAGCAGACGACAAGTTTCATAAAAAAACCATCATGATACTCAATCGACGGTCGGAGTCCAACAATTGTCGAATACCAGCCTCACATTTTGGCCGATTTTACTGGTTGACGGCCTGGTGGAGCGTTGTTCCCGGCCCTCCTCAAAGGTGAGAAATTTAATTGGATTACTTTTGGAATGCACCTTGTAACTCAAATTCTTGTTATTTATTGAACACACGTCCTGTGTGTGTCTTCTTCAAATTAGATTCGAAGTGGGGTAGACACACATTTTTTTACATGGTCGGAAAAATTCGTGTGAACGCCCCTGGGTGTGCCAGTGTAGGCGTCTTTGTCGATTCTCTCTCTTAAGCAGAGCACTGGGGAATACTTTTGAATTATATTTGGCACAAGGGCAGCGATTTCACTTCGGATGAACAGTTCACGATACCCCCTCATATTGACTGGTGTTCCACTCCAGTGGAGAAGAAGCAAGAATTTTATTGAGAGGTTTGACGCTTCAAATTGAGCTTGCAGAAGGAGAAATGTGCCTGAGGTATAATCCTCAGCCAACTCTCTGCATTGTTTATGGATTACCTTAAAGAACATTTTTTACTATATTAAATAAATGAGAGAGTCGCAGGGCCAGATCCTAAAAGCACTCTTGTTACAGATAGGGTGGTAAGGAGGAATGAATCGCTATCCGTAAATATTTTTTTAACTGTTAGGCATGTTTAAGCTCAGGCGCACAATGAGCTTAATTATAAGTCATTTGCCAACATTTCTCAACTTCAAACTCGTCATTGAAAAAAGTCAACTTGGCTCAATTGAAAATCCTGGCAATTAAGTCAGTTTTCGAATGTTATAGCCTATAGCTACATTTAGTGATGAAAATTTATACGCTTAATAAAGCCATGCAGAGGTACGTAGATGTTAGATTCAGAATAGAAGTGAAAAACTTGTATAATTAACCCTTCGGGATGGTATTTAAAAAAATTCATTTCGTTCAGAAACAATACTCTAACACATTCCATTACCTATGATACCCAAGCAATAAAAATTAGGTCCAACAAAAAATATGTATCACACAAAAATTCTTCCCTCGATTTGGCCATCTATAGACCACGTAAAATGGCGTTGTCATGATTTCCATCCTTTCTTCTTCCTATCTTTCCAGTATTCGATTTTGCTCAATGGTCTCGCGCTCAAACGATCGCACTCGGTCTCAGCACTCTATGGGCAATCTAAGGGTTTCGCGTAGAAACATCGGCAGGAAGTTGGGAAGTAATGGGACAAGCTCAGCATAAAGCCAGATTCGTTCCCACATTTTAAACAGAATCCATGAAATCTTCTTAAATAATGCTTCAAAATGTAACCGATTCGTCTACGTTCCCGTATGTTTCATCATGAACCTCATCTCTTTGGAACGAAATGCTATTTTCCGGGGGTTGAAATGGAAATATCGACACGGAAAACAACCTAGTGAAATCTGGAAAAATATCGTGCCGTAATGGGTAAATTACAATGGCATTGAATTTGAAACGGTCGACGGGGAGTTTTTAAATGTGAGGAGGTCAACAAAAAAAAGACGTGACTCCTTTCTCGCATTCGACGGAGACAAAGATATGCAACGAAGGTAATACACGATGTCTTTCCAATAAATACGCGAACTGAGGCCATAAAAACTTAATTTTTCAACATTTTAGTCTACGTCAATTTTATCCTCTTCAAATTACTCTCCGTTAGTTGCTATGCACTTATTTCATCTTCTTTTTGACTGTTTCAAGCACCCTTGGAAGTCCTCGGCAGTTAGGCTTTTTACTTTTCTCGTCGTTTCTTGCTTTATTATGTCCACATCTTCCCAGTTATGTCCCCTCATCACATTTTTGCATTTTGGGAATAGGAAAAAGTCGCAGAGGGCGAGATCTGGCGAATAAAGAGGATGACCAAGGATGGTGATTGAACTTTTTGCCAGAAACTGGCGAACAATCAATGCTGAATGTGCAGGTACATTGTCATGGAGAAGGATCCATCCATCTCCTTGAGTCAAATTCGGTCGAACACAGCACACGCAATCTCTCAAACACTTGAGAACTGTAAGGTAGGACTCAGCCTTTATGGTAAAGACAAGGGACCGCACACGATTAATGTTGTCGTCAAGACAGGTGGTTAAAGGTCGTCCCGGGATTGCATCATACATGGCGTCTTATCGACCATCTTTAAAATGCTTAATCCACTTGAAAACGGATTTTTTCTTCAGAGCAGTATCACCGTAAACAGCTGTCAACATTTCAGTAATTTCTAATTAACTTATACCGCACTTCACCAAAAACTTGATGTTGATTCATTGCTCCGTGATTGCGTCAATTTCCATTTTCGACAAAGAGTAAAAACAAGGACAACAGAAACTAACTTTAACTGGCGCCATACGCATAGCACGACGATCCGCCAAGCACAGACGACTCATTGGGTCTCAGGCAACTAGCGCCGCTAGTGGGCGGGGCTACAGTCCGCGTCGTGGCCGCCAGATTGCACCAATTCTCGTATTTATCGTACGTACTACGTATGGCATTGGCAGATGGTGTGGTCTCATGGTGGATCTCAGTAGATGTATCATGCGGTTATTGAGTGGAGATCCCCTCGGTTAAATCCTGATAACACCTCAGTGCAGCCCTGGTAAGTGACGTGATACTCTGTGCACCAAAATTTAACTTGAAATCGCAGGAGACAACAGGCGAAAACGCCGACTCTAGTCATTCAGTCGCAAAATACTCACACTGGGAGCTTATAACCGAAATTGCGACTGATAAAGGCGGCCTGTCTACTATGGCGGTGGAATCTCACTTAATTCGTTGATTCTCTTGTGAACATTGGAATGAGGTTCGAAATAATCGAATCTGACACGGGCAAGGCAGTGCATTGAAAAGTGTGGAGGAAAAGGATTGCCGCGTACGTTACCTCGACTCAGATCGGAATCTCACCCATGTCGTGTTGATGATGATTTTTCATTCGTTGAAGCGTTTTTGTGCGAGATGGCACTAACTTCCCCGACACCCGTCACTCGACCTCCTGACCCCCTTGAGACAGAAGAGGCAGCGCTGAGACAAACAAAGGTCTTGCGCAAGGAGAGTCATGTCAGCCATCATCACCCTGTCCCCCTCCCGGACGCACCCAGCACCCCCGCCGCCCTCCCCGGCGCTTTCTCTCCCTCTGTCGTGGACTCGCGCTGACGACGCCCACGGAAGGAAACGGACGCCCTTTGCACTCGATCGCCAGACCTCGGTGCATCCGAAGCCCTACTCTGCAATGACACCCTCCTCCACGTCCACTACTCCCTCCCCTTCGCGCCCCCCCCCCGACATCCCCCTCTCCCCAAGCCATCGTGTTTCTTATTGCGTTCCTTCCCGCGAGAGAAAGCGTGATCTCTAAAGAGGTGGCGCTGAAGGAGGCCGATGGAGTTGTGGAGGGAGCGGGAAATTGAGATGAGGAGGGAAGGGAGAGTCATTACGTCCACGCACCGAGTCGAGGATCTGATTATTACAGGTATTATTACACTTGGGAGAGTCTACGCAAAACTTTCTTTTTCTCGACCGAAACAAGAGTGACCTTGCAACAAATAAGCGCCGGTGAGCGTGAAGACCGTTTGGTAAAGGCAGACTTCACTTTCAACGGTTCCAAACAACTGTGCAGCACGAGGGACATTTGAGTGGTTTCACTCCCGGAGTGTCGCCCAGGCAGGAGGGAGGGGCAGGGGAGGAAATGCATCAGGGACCTGAAACAGCATAAATAGTATAACGGCTTCAGACGAATTTTTACTCCCTGTTCATTTCCATTTGTTATTCTTAGCTTTTGCTTTTCCTCGTGACAAATTCCGGGACTAGCCTTTAAAGTTAGTTTTCCCTTAATGTCATAAAACCATTCATTTCCTTCCAGTTTCTGGTTGACTGAAGCGGATCAGAACTTGTCGAAGTGTGCCTCAAACAACTTGCCAAAGATGGGGTAGCAATCGGATGAGAAAGGGTAAGCGGCGAAACATGCCATTTAATTGGGACCACTTCCTGAGAAAAAATATTTAGCACGTACGTGTGTGTGTTTACATATATTATATATATATATATATATATATATATATATATATATATATATATATATATATATATAGATCTATATATAATATATAAATATATATATATAAATCTATATATACCGAAAGGAAGACAAATGAGGAAGTACTTGAGATGGTGGGTGAGGAGAGGGGTTTGTTGAGAGAAATCCTATGGAGGCAGGAAAAATGGATGAAAGGCGTATTGAGCGGTAGTGGAATGTTGAAGAAGGTAATGGGGGAATGGGTAAGGGGAGAATGTTGGGCAAGCGAGGAAAGGGTAAGAACAGGATAGGGATGTTGGATGGGATGAAGGGTGGAAAGAAGTACACAGAGATGAAGAGGGACCTGATGTAGTTTAGGTTGCTGGATTGGGTTTTGTTTGGAGTTACAAAATATTTATTTGATAGTTGTGTCCATCCAAAAATCTACCCTAACCGGTAGATTACCTAATAATATATATATATATATACACTTTTTTGGAAAACCCACAAACGTGTAATGTAAATTCACTGATAGTCATAACAAACACAGAAACCAAAACACAAAAGAGGAAAAACTCACTGGTTCTCGAATTTTCGGTGGTCCAACCACCTTTCTCAAGAGGAATTAGGAACAGAACTCATATATATATATATATATATATATATATATATATATATATATATATATATATATATATATATATACACATATTATATATATATATATATATATATATATATATATATATATATATATATATATATATATATATAACTTAGACAGTAACACACAGCAGAGAACACATAAAAAGAACACTCACAATATTATCTTGATAATTTCGACGGACTTGAGCTCCGTCTTCTTCGGAAGATAAGATATGACTGATATATATATATATATATATATATATATATATATATATATATATATATATATATATATATATATCAAGAGAAGGAGGCCTCGGAGTAGGCCGAAAGCTTAAATCATCTACAGTGTGAGTGTCCTTTTACGTGTTATCTGTTTTATTTTATTCTGTGTTCTATTGTGCCGTCCAAAAGTTATATATATACGAGGGTCATCCGGAAAGTAGTACCCGTTCGTGCCGCATGAAGTGCTGACGACGCGAGTAGCCGCTGGACGAGGTCAGATAGCTTCAGTCGCTTGTCTGCCTTCTCTGAGCCAAGTTGCGTGACGCTAGAATTGCCTGTGTTGTTTCTGTGATTGTTTACAATGTTTAAAAAAATTGAGAACGCCGCCAGTTGTGAAGTGAGGGCAGTGATTAAATTCCTCAATGCAAGAAACGTTCGCCCATGTGATATTCATCGCCAATTAAAGGAGGTGTATGGAGACAATGTAATGGACGAGTCGTCTGTTCGGCGGTGGTGTCGCAACTTCAACATGGGGAGGGGGAACACACACGACGATGAGCGTTCGGGGAGACCGTCTGTCATTACAGACCAACTGGTGAGCTCAGTTGACGAATTCGTGAGGAACGATCGGCGCGTCACAATTGATGACATCTGTGAGCATTTTCCCAATGTTTCTCGAACAATTGTTCATGAAATTGTTAAACACCATCTGCATTATGCAAAAATTTGTGCAAGATGGGTCCCTCGCATGCTTACAGATGAGCACAAAACCAAGCGTATGGCTGCAGCACTGACGTTTTTGGGACGTTATTCTGATGAAGGAGACTCTTTCTTGACTCGCATAATTACTGGTGACGAAACATGGGTTTGTTATGCATCACCTGAGAGTAAACGACAGTCAATGGAGTGGCATCATGCTCATTCACCAAACAAACCAAAAAAATTCAAGACAGTTCTGTCCACCAGGAAACTCATGGCAACCATTTTCTGGGATCGACGAGGTGTATTGCTTATTGATTTTATGGCCCGTGGAGACACTATTAATGCCAATGCGTATTGTGAAACATTAAAGAAATTACGGCGGGCAATACAAAATCGGCGGCGAGGTCTATTGTCTACTGGTGTCATTCTCGTTCATGACAATGCCAGGCCTCATGCAGCTGGGATAACACAAAAACTTTTGCAGCAATTCAAATGGGAAACTTTCGACCATCCACCGTATAGCCCGGACTTGGCCCCTTCAGATTTTCATCTCTTTACAAAGCTTAAAGACTTTTTGGCAGGAAAAAGATTTGACAACGATGAAGAACTTAAAGAAGGAGTGACCCTGTATCTCAATGATCTGGCGGCGAAGGACTATGCAGCAGGAATACAGAAACTTGTCACACGTTATGACAAATGCCTTAATTTGCTTGGAAATTATGTTGAGAAGTAGTTTAAAGTATCCTCTTCCAAATAAAATTTTTTATGTTTGTTAATATTTACTTTTGTGTCTTTATTTCACGAACGGGTACTACTTTCCGGATGACCCTCGTGTGTGTGTGTGTGTATATATATATATACTCACACAGACTTTCGTATTATATACTGTGTTCGTTCTTTATATGTTCCTATCCATTTTCCTTATATCTATTTAAATCTGCATGAACATATAAATTAAATACATATATAAATATATATAGATAGTTCCTATACATGAGTTCCTTCTCTCCCTTGAGAAAGGTGGTCGCCATCGAAAATTAAGAGTACGTGTGAGATTCTTTTTTGTGTGTTTTTGTTCCCTAGTGCTATCTTGGTGTACATTATATATATATATATATATATATATATATGTATATATATGTATATATATATATATATATATATATATATATATATATATATATATATATATATATATATATATATATATATATATATATATATATATATATATATTCAAACTTGAAAATCCCGCCATACGGCGAACAAATATTATTTTCGCACATAGAAATAGACATATAAGGAAAGGGGATAGGAAAGCACATAAAAGACCAACACAGGAAAGGTGGGGAAGGCGGTTTTGAGCAGATCACAAATGTAAAAATATTTCCTTATCCGAGATTTCCTGTGTTGGTCTTTTATGTGTTTTCCTATCCCCTTTCCTTATATGTCTATTTCTATGTGCGAAAATAATATATATATATATTTAAAATATATATATTTATATATATATATATATATTAACCATAAGCAACAACTTCAACCAGAAGGTCGGTTAAGTAGGTGATGGTAGAGCTCACCCATGTACCAAGCCCGACGGCGTGTGAATATTCACACATCAGGGTAGGGGGGTCAGTTCCTTTCCCTGTGCCGGTTATGGTTTCCCAGGAAGATATGGTACCCGAAAAATCAACTAGCTTGGGTGGAGCTGCAGGTGCCCAGAGTGCCTTGCCCGGGAATCGTACCCGGGACCCTCCGGTCAGCAGTCCAACGTTCTACTCACTGGACCACTGCGACCCTATTTTCTACATATACACACACACAGAAACACAAAAAAAGAAAAAAACTCCCAAGGTTTCGAATTTCGGTGGTCCATGCCACCTTTCTTAAGGAAGAGAAGGACAGAACACTATCTGAAGGATATATACAGTATATATATACATACACACAAGTGTATATTGTAATGTGAATTTTCCTTCTTTGACATCGTAGCTTTCGTCATTATTTCCGCGAGCATAAATAAATTGCATGTGCAGTAAACACTAGGTGAAACGATTGAGCAAACTGGGCGCGGAAAATCTCAGTTTCATACTTTAAGTAACATTTCATTTCAAAAAGTCATTTCCTTCATGCGGATTTAGCTTGGAAAGTGTTGAGTGTGGTCTTCGACCGTAACGCGGCTTTTGAATTCAAATTATTGTACGTTTTCGAGATTGAGCGTTCCTACGCTTTGGATTTTGACATCAAATTGAGGATCAGTGAACACGGATAACATATGCGGTAGCGATCTCGGATCCTTGGTCCACAGGAAAATTTACCTTTTAATCATAACTTTGAATTGACAATAATCGAAATCGATTAAGACAATTATTTCAATGTTTACACCGAAGTAATTTCTTGGTAAACTAATGTTAAAATCAACTCTCACGGGTGATATACCCAGTTAAGTTTGGTATTTGGGAATCGTTTTGGTGAAAAAGGTTGCATTTTTTTTTGCAGCAAAGGGCTAATACTTCAGCGAGTTTTAATTGCATTGTCGTGGCGTTGACAATCAAAGCCAATTGAGTTTTCTCAGGTGTACATTTTTGTAAAAGGTAAATTGAGACAATAATTATTTAACTATTTTTTGGATATTAAATTTTATTATGCATGAGAACTGACAAAACTGGCGAAGATGAAGACAGAATTCTACGCATTTTAGGTGATCTACCATATTTTAATCAGCTATTTTTCCTTTTTGGCTAAGGTTATTCATACCTTATCTTCTATAGAATTCGATGATATTTGCACATTGCTCCAAAACTGTATTAGTGGGTATGAATTGTATTACAGGGAGATTCATCTACAGCTACATGATGTTTAGTTGATTTAACATCACGCATAAAATTTTAAGAACAATTAATAAAATCCTTTTACGTTCTAATTTTCTTATAAACTGTGACTTGTAAACAAAAGTCATCATCACATTATACTTATGTTCACATTTGTATGTTTGATGACGTTTTTATGTGATCTTATTTTGTACTCTTTCTACGTCTCTATCTTTCATTTAGATGTTTAGTTTTGCACTAATAAATATTCGTGGTATTACTTCCTCTTTCCGAGGACGAGAAGTCATTTAATGCTGGCGCATCATTAATGTAATTAAAGAATATTCAGATAAAAAGGATACTGTGGTCGATAGCAGGGCAGTTGAGAGACTATTTAATTCATGCTTAAAATTCCTTTTGCCATTGAGCGACATCGCTCTCCATTCCACCCTTACGTCCGTTTCTTATCTCTTTTTACATGGAAGAAACTTAGGTCAGTCATTTGCCGGAATATGAATATTACTAATAGAAATGTGGAGTGATTCAAGCGATGGAACAATTTTACGTATACGAGATGACCCCTAAGTAACGAGGTGAGCTTGTGGAGAGGCAAGCAATGATTATATTCTCTACCCTGCGCACGATTCAATTTGGCACTCAATCTAAGTTCATAAGGATCCCATGTACAAGGGTAGGCTGAATAGTAGGGAACATTTGCTTGTAGAGCGCGAACAAAAACAAGATCGGGCAAAAGTACATTAAATAAAATTTTTAAGTTTCAAAATCATATATTTATTTTTCAACATAGTTACGGTTAAGGTTAAAAAATTTCTCCCAACGTTCATTCCGTCACTGAAAAACTCTTCCGACTTTTCTCGAATCCAGGACTTGACAGCTGCCTTCACGTCATCGTCCGAGGTGTAATGATTACCCTTGAGTTGTCTCTAGAGTTGAGGGAAAAAAATTAAAATCGCAAGGCACAAGATCGGGGGAATAAGGAGGGTGTGTAATCGGTTCAAATTTCAGGTTTTGCTGAGCCTCTCCAGTTGCGCGCGAGGTGTTTGAACGATCGTTGTCATGTTGCAATACTATTGGCACCAGGCTGCCCTTAACACGAAAACCTCGACGTCGTAGATGTTTTAGAGCCTGTATATGCTGAGAAGAATTTACCGTTGCCCCTCGTTCCGGAAAATCGGTCACATAAACTCGGTGAGCATCCCAAAACACAGTCAAAAGGAGTTTCATCAACAATAATAGCTTTTCCAGGCTTGCGACCACGAAATTTTACTGCATATCGATTGACATAGCCTTGACGAAATAGCCTTTAAAGAGATGACTCTCAGGAGGGGTCACTTATTCAGCAGTTAAAAATTTAACAACAGTACGCTGTTTAACTCGCGTTGACGTAGCACTAGAACACGTCTCCATTCTTCCGCCTCTCTAAATACACTGGATGAGTGGAACGACTTCAAAACTTCGCATGCGTGTTGAGGGGGAATGCTACTTCCACATGCCACCATGATTGCTTCTGAAAGTCATTTCGTTTGTGGTCTACAAGTATGTGTGAATCAGTTTTCAGCCTACCCTCGTACGATGCGTAATAACAGCATACTCTAAAGTCTCGTGAAAGAGACCTAACCAGCGAAAGATAACATTTTTGTTTAACCTATTCATCACGCTTCCCGATTACTCTTCAAATAAATTCTAAATTTGTGTTATCTTGCCCACGTATTTCCCGCATATGTTTCACCCAGGAGAGATCGTGAGTGAGGGTAACGCCCAAGTATTGAATCGAATCTACACATTCCATTTGGGTGTTCCCGATGCAGTAGGCATTCGGGAGGGCAATGCTCTTTTTCCGAAAATTCATCGTTGTCAATTTTTTAAAGTTAAATTCTAATTGAAAATGGTCGCAGCAGGGTTGTATAGCATGCATAATCTGCCCTTAGGATTACGGATATCTCTGTAAACCATCGAAATGTCGGCAAAAGGACGTATGTTACTAGTGACTACAGAGTAAAAGTCAATAAAGTATATAAGGCGATGCACATCCCGTGTAAGGTGTTTCGAAGAATTTGAAATATGTTAGTTTCGAGTTTTCAGACTCACGTACCCACAAAAAGAAATGTGTACTGGGCATCTAATAGTATTTACACGATATTTAAGCACACAGTTCGCAGATTAGGAAAATGTTTTTTTTTTTACCTTTACCCCTTCTTCAATTCTCATTCACTTTGGTTTTTTTTTTCTAATGTTCTTTGGACCTCCGCTTGCGTTACTCTGATTTTAATAATACATCAACAAAAGCTTCCATCAAATCGTTACGCTTATTTTATAAGCAAGAAGGAATTATAGAAAGTCGACCTAGGCTTTCCGCTTAGTTAAATACCTAGATGGCCATTAAGCGTTATCATTCCCTTACCCTAATTTTCTTGCATAATTATCTCGTAATTCGCAGACTGCCAGGGAAATCGAGCGAATGCAAAAGTTTAAATATAATGCCACGCTCCGTTCGGTCCGAGCGATTAACTATTCCCCTTTCCCCCATCTTCCGCGCCTTTCGAAATGTTAGTGAAGGGGACATCGCCATGCCACTCGCCTCCTCCCCACCCCTCCCCTTCCTCCCCTAATGGACTTCCCGCAATCACGCCTTCTAATTGGCTGGTTGAAGTTGTGTCCATAGGCAACATCTTAACTAGACCTGACTCAGATTAGCGTGAAAGTTTAATTTTCAGAAATATGTGTGTAATCCTTCATATCGAGTTAATGCTGAGGAAAGTTACCGGACGTGCGAGATGCACAATAATGGTTAAGAGCAGAACTTTCTCTTCGTTCTAGCCAGCAGGAAATTTCTAAGCGGTTGTAAGCAATAGTGGATTCGTGTACATCTAACTGTAAATTAAGTGCATAACTTGGAAGCTTCCCCATGCCACCTGAGCTTTTGGCCGAAGATGTTAAGACAGTTAGGTATAATAATACGTAACACAATGTATATTTCCACTGTTCTTTATTCTCGTACAGCTAGTTTCAACGCTTAGGCGTCATCATCAGGTCTATGAATCAGGAGAAACATCAGTAAAATAAAGAATAGTGGAAATATGCATTGTGCTCTTCATTTAATGAACATGAACTTCCACAAAGTTGAGCCTGAAGCAATTGAATGGATAATAATGCGTCTTTGATTTTCCAGAACACCTTTCCCTAAATTATGCAATTTTAAAAAATTACATAATTCGTTAGGCTAACGATACATATTTCCTCAAGGTCTTCCATTAATAATTGCTGTGCTGCTTTCTCGGTGTTTTTGATTGAAAATTTTGGGAAGGGAGAATGCGCGTTTAAAAATTCAGTTTTGGAATGTATTCCTCTATATTCCTCTATTTCCTCCTATTCCACAGTAATCAACCCAAAGGTCGGTTGGGTAGGTGATGGTAGAGTTTACTAGGTACTAAGCTCGACGGCGTGTGAAAATTCAAACACCAAAAAACCCAAAATTCGATCGTTGGAAAAAAATCTAACGCTCTACCCCGGGACTACCGCGTACCCCTCATTTTATTATGACATAGTATTATGGTATAGTATATTCAGTAAGCATATATATGTGGTCCTTAAATGCTCTCTTTAGCATTACGAGAAAACGCAATTGCTTTTTGCTGCTCTAAAGTTCATAATGCTACTCTAACTTGTTCAATTGCAACGGAGTTGGATCCCATCGGAGTCTCCCCAGGAAACTTTTCAGACTCTTCATCAATGTTTGACAAATAAAGTGGATACTTTATTGCTATTACCTGATATAAAATTAATATTTTCTCTAACAAACACTTTCATTTTTAAAGATGATAACTTTTGATGAAAAACACTTTCCTTTAGTTTACTGATATATCTGTACAGACTGAAGCTTTGAATTTTAATGCGTTTCAAGTTGAATTCTCTATTAACCAGCGTGGAGGGAGGTTTCATTGAAACCGTCTTGTTTTGTAAGGAAGACGTAGATATTTTACTAGCTGATGCACGAGTTCAATAATTTCACGAGTCTGATGCATCAGGCGTCATATCAAGAGATAAATTCTCGTCACCATTTGGGTGAACTCGTTTACTTCGAATATATCACTCGAATTGCCCTGGGAGGAACACCCTGCCGTACAACCTCTTGCACTGAACTACATGATCAGATGATGCACAGGGGTGATTTAGGCATTCACGACACCCATAGACTCATCACCATTTCAGTTGTGCTACCTCCTGATGTCCTTTTGGCAGTTGTAATTAAATTTTAAAAATATCCAGAAGAAATGAATCCTGGATTGATAATTCCAACTTATTCAACAATGATACAATGGAATGCAATATAACAGGGCCACAGAGGATCACAAAAGTTATAGTTTGAAAATTATTCTAGTTTAGCCATTCTTCTCAATAGGATTCAGAGTGAAAATCTTTTCAGTGGTAGTCTTATAGTAAAAACTCGGATGATGGTCGTAAGAGAATATCAAAAACAGTCTGTCAAACAGATCAAGGGTCAACGGATTGGCTGAAAATACACAGTAATGCTCGCATATTGAAATGAAATGAGGTCATTGACTTCGTAATTCCACACACTTTATTTAAAAACACTGCCCAGGTTTCGACGTTGAACCTGATGATGACGTTCAACGCCGGAACATGGGTCGTGTTTTAAAAAAATTGTGTGGAATTACGAAGTCAATGACCTCATTTCATTTCAATATGTTATGCAAATTCCATACAGTTACTCTGGAGACAAGAAATTTTAGTTTTGCTCTCCTTAAGCCCTTAAATCTATGATCGTTCAAAAGTTGTCGTTTTATCTTTTGTCGCACTGCGAAAAATTCTCCGGGATATCCATGCCGGAGAAGTTTAAGCAGTCTGCGTTCTTTGCCATTCGAAGTGATGAAAGTCAGGTGCTAACTGGGATAAGAGGGACGATTCCGTCTGGCGCCTCCGATTTAATAATGATGCCAGTCACCTGTCCCCACTTGCTCCATTCATCAGCTACTCCACTCCTGGTGAATAACCGTCCTCTCACCTCTCCCCGTTCCAATGACCAAACTAACTTATTATTCTCCTCCCCATCTTCCCCAAACCCACGTACATACAGGAATACCATTTCCGAAGACATTTCTGCCATATGGTGACGCTGAACCTTTTCGAGGCGGGCCGTACAAAAAAAAAACTCGGAAAAACTACGAAACGCTTTTTCCCATAAAACTTCTTTGCATGAATTCAAACTAAAATCGGGATGGTGCATGAGGAGAAACTAATTCTTGGCGCTCAATGTCTTCAGTTAAAGAGTGCCTCTTAAGCACAGATGCGATGCATTGGCGGAAATACTACTTCTCAGTGAGTGATGATGTCGATGAAGATGGGAGGGCGATCCGAGGTGGGTTGGAAAAAGTCGAGGGCGCGTGGTGAGCCGTCGTTTTGGAGTGGGACCCCCCCCCCCCCCTGCACCCTCCTCCAGTGCCCACTCCGCCCCCCCCCCGCATGTGCATGGGCCGATGAACTCGTGGCAATCTCTTTGGCCCGAATCCACTTCCCGCATCATTGATCCTCATCCCGGCCCCCATTAAACTTTGAATGAATATTGTTATGCACAGCACCCATTCCAATCACTGGGGAGGGGGGAGCGACGGGCATCATTTTGTGATTATTATCCATTCTATTCCAAAGACATGCCCTTTTTCTGTCCGTAGGCTAATCGTAGCTGGAAGAAATACTGTTTGTGGTGACAAGTATTTTATATTTATCGTATGTACATATATAAATAAAAGTTCGAAATAGAACGCTTTTCAGCGCAAATCTTTAAAACGCTCTCTAAACGCAAAAATATATAAAAACTCTTAAATAGATTTGTTAAACATGGAAACAAAGAAAGGACACTCACATATGGACACGTAGTTTTGGCGTATCTACGCCACGGCCGTCATAATCTGAATGCCGCTCTCGGGTGAAGAGCGGAGAGGATATATGTGGGGGAAGTGTAAGGGGAGGAGAGGTAAGGGATGAATAGGAAACAGACAAGGGGGTGGAAGGGGATATATAGGCGGCTGTTGGATGGTTTCAGGGGACTTGATTCAACCCAGGAGGTTTAAATGACTGCAGCACCCAGATACGCGCCATCTCGTGGGTTCTCAGCTCTATGCTACTTGCAGATTTTGGAAGGGTTTCAATCACCGAAACAGAGAACCAGTCATCAAATGATTGGTCGTGGGAAGCAGTGTGACTAGGGAGGGGATAATTAATGAGGGTGGGAAATTTGGTGGAATAGCGGTGATTATTCATTCGGGGGAAAGGGTGGTGATGTATTCGCCCTCGTAGAAGACAGGGCATAAGTTGCAGGAGAGGCAGTATATAATGCTTTTTGAGGTGCAGGGGGCGTCAGGTTGGGAAATGGTAGTGAGGGATGTGGCGGGTCTTAGAAGATGGCTGCATTTGCAATGTGGGCGGTTGGATGGTGCGAGACAGGGTGCCCGCAGGTGGCCTTGCCGGCTTGAAGAAAACTCGCAAGTTCAACGGGCGTTTAAACGAAACGGAGGGACAACGTGGGAATAATAGTGATATGGACTGACTGCCATTAATAATTGGGAAGAGTTCATGGATTATATGTTTCGTTATGTGGGTTCCGAGGAAGAAAGTGGTGATAAGGTTAGGGCATTTTGGGCGGTTTGGTTTGGGAAGAGGAGTGTACCTGTACTGGGTTGACGTCGTTGCATCCCTCTACACCTCCATTCCCCCTAAAGAAGGGAAAGGAGCTGCCACCCCTGTATGTGAACTCATGCGGTGTTTGGTATGGCTTCGCTAGACTTAGAGGGTGCAGACTGGTCCTCACTGATCAAACCAGCCCTCGGGCTGATTATTGTGTATTTTTGTATAACCTACGGGAGCAGAAATTATGCGGAGCTGGATGACTTATTGTAGGGTAGGTGGCACCTTTTGTCGTTTGAGGTGGAGTTCAGCGGTGAAGCAGTGGCCATCCTTGTGCTTAGTCAAAACCTACCTTAATTGGTAGACTATCAAAAAATAATGATGGCTGTACTGTGATAAGCAGGTGATGGAGGGCGTTAGGAACCAGAAACTATGCTGCAATAATGTAAGCATTTAATAGCTAAAGTTTAAGGACTGTTGCAAGCCAATCCTAGAATTGGTATATGGTCAAAATGGTTCTTTAATGCGCTTAACAATGAGTTCTAAGGCGATTGTGTGATGGCTAATTTCTCTGCGTAGCTCGAGGATAACGGGAATATTTCATCTGCGAACGTCATCTCCCTATAACGAGAAAGATATCGCTAATGTTTATCTATTTTATTTGTTATAATATTGAGATTACGATATATTTTAATGGGTTACATACAGAAATACTCCTCATATATTTACTTATATTTTCATTAAGCCGCCATAAGCCTTTGTACAATATCTCTATTATCGATTCCACCCTTATTGCAGGTGTTTACTTAGTTAAAAACATTGGTCTCCTAATGACCCTACTATCGTGACATTCTCTTCCAATTTGTGTGAAATATAACTAGCCTTAATGAACGAGTATACGATATGCCCTACCAATTTCATATCCAACTTATTTTTCCTGCTTCCTTAAAATCTTGGTGCTTTATTTTCCAGAAAACTAATTCTCATACGATCTTTTTTATCTTTGTTCTGCTGCAGTCCCCAAAACGAAATCGATGGCCATTACATGGCAGCCTTTTCTTTGGACCAACTCCAGTGAAACACGCATTTTCAGAAGGGGAATGGACGCCGAGGCTGTAGCATTTTAATCATTATAAAACTTATTTTTCTGCCATCAGAATTTATTTAAGAATGACAAAAAATGTTCGGCATACGCGTGGGCTGAGCAATCGCAATCCCGACAAACCCCGAGGTGTTGGTCGCGTCGTGGGACGGGGAGGCCACGCCCACAGCCACGCGGCGAGAAAGCGGTGCACCACCTAGAATGATGGATTGACGTCGGTTGGCGCGGGGCCATCGCGAGGCGTCGATGGTGGAAATACCCGAATTACTTGACACATTTCATTTGTCACGAATCGATAGATGAACCTTTTCATCTACCTGCACATGAGAACTTTCCTCGGTCGGCCAACTCTCTCGCACTAGATACAAAACTGCCACACTTAATTAAGTAACAAGCTACTCCGACAATTGAGACTCAAAGGTACGTTTCCCTTGGCTTGGCTAAAAACGCAGTTGTTAAAACTGAGGGGATGTTTATTGCTGTTGGTTAAAAAAAGTTTACGTAAGGAAAGATATGTGGCTTTAGTTCCGAGATCGCCCAATTACTTCGACTGGAGACTTGCCCTCACTCTCCTCAATTCGATTGAAGAAATGATGAATGCCACCTATAATGCTAAAAGGATAGGTTTTATAAAACTTATTCGCTAATTCTAGGACCCAATTGCCCAGTAATAAATTACATTTTTGTTCTTCATCTAGAAAAATCATTAAAAAGCTGAATAAAATGATTTTATAAATTAATGATTATTACCGAACTCCTGAACGAGCGAATTCATAAAAGAAAACATCATGAATCAAAGAAAACAATTTAATCAAAATAGATATCTGTTAATTTTCCATTTTTATATGTTTTTATAAATTATAATACAGACTAGAATCACATTATAAAGAGATGAATTAAAATAGGAAAGCAAATAAAGTTTTGAGCATGAGAGTTTAAAGAAAATTTTGAGATTAGTTTTGAGAAATAAGAGTTTAAAAGACATCCATGACAACTGCTAAACAAACAGAAATCTTATAATAATGGCAATTCATTCAGCTTATTGGCATCTAAAAGCTCCTTGCTCTAAAATATGAGGTTTTGGATATACATCTTCGAAAATGCCGAACGCTAGAGTGATTTTAATGGCAATAGGGACTTCTTCTCGTAATCTTCCATATTAACAATATTTCATAGGGATTAAATGGATTTGTACCCACTATTCTAAGTGTGGAATAACACGAGGACAAAACTAAAAAATAACTTTGATGGCATGAACAGGAAGAAGCGCAGAGAGTACCATTGCGTAGAATAGCTCCAACCAAGTAGGCGTATGGTGTTGAAGAAGCATCTAAACATCCTCAATGAAGATTACTGCTGTGGACAAGGTAAAAAAGGCAAACGCGTAAAAGTAGTCGTGTGGAATGTGGCCCTTTTTTGATCAGAGGAATGGACCAATGGAAAGGCGGATCAGAGAAGTTACCCAATAGAAACCTTTGACGTGTGAGTGTGGAGGTGGATGCTAAACGGCATTTCAGATGAAAAATGATGAGATATCATGTGCTGACGAGTGGAACAATAGCATGCTCGTATATTAATATAATAGTCTGTTAAAAAAATAACCGTATGGGTTTAGCGTGCCTTGACACAATTGATTCAGATTCAGATAAAAATCACAAAGGAAAAGAGAAAGAAAGTTCTCGCGAGGAAGATTACCGATGTGTTTCGCTTCACTCGGAGGGCGCCCTTACGTATATTTATTTATTTGCTGAGGCGCGAGCGCTGTACAGGCGCGGCATGACATGAAAGAAATGACATGAGAGTTACGGAAGTGAAGGTTTACTTCGTGTCTAGGCATTAATAGGAGATCCTCTGACCATCGGAAACTAGGAAGAGTGGGGGGAATAACTTTAATCTTTCCCTGAATCATCCCTAATTTTGTGAAATCTTTCTCGGGAATGCAACTTAGTAATTTATACAGACATGCCAGTTTCATGCTGATTTATTAGAAAGTGAGCGATTGCTATGGGTATAAATTATTTCAATTGAAAGTAAAAGAATTATGCCAATCTTCAATTTTCTTTTAGTTGACGCAAAGGAAACAATTGAATTGAAAGAGGAAGGTAAGACAGCATATGCTGCAACGATAGCTTTGAGTTTTCAAATAATTACAAAAAAGATACTAACCTATCATAACTAGCTAACATCATCAGAAATTGGAATATCTACTCATATATATATATATAAAATAATTTAAATGGACTAGTCGACACAAACACAGAAACTGAAACACATAAAAGAGGGACTCACTGGGTCTCGAATTTTCGGTGGTGCAACCACCTTTCTCAGGAGGAGTTAGGAACAGAACTGAGGCAGAGGAGTGCCCGGAAGCAGTGGATGGAAGGAGAAGGGGGGAAAAGAGGGGAAAAGGGGAAAAAGGTATTCGAGGTGAGGGGTTTGGAGGGGTAGTGTTAGTCGCGGGAATTTTAAAAAAGGTGGGGATGATATGGAAGCTGTTGGGGGCGGAAGGGGAAGAAATTATGTGTATAAAGGGGGAAATTAGTGTCTAATATTGATACCTGGGCGATTCCCTGAAACTCAAAACACTTGAGCTAGCTTTCATCTGGCTCTTGGATTCCTGGAATCGTCCAGGTATTAGACAATAATTGCCCCCTTTATACACATAATTTCATCCCCCTCCGCCCCCAACAACTTCCATATCATCCCCACCACGTATATATAATGCAAATGGAATTAACACTAGTATACACAGACACAGAAACACATAAAAGAGGAACTCACTGGGTCTTGAATTTTCGGTGGGATATTCACCTTTCTCAAGAGTTCCTCTTTTATGTGTTTCTGTGTTTGTGTCTACTAGTGTTAATTCCATTTACATTATTGTTCACGTCCGTGAGATTTTCACAAAAGTGTTATACGTAAATATAGATATGCATGTGATTGTCATGCTTGCTAAACTTTAATTATTCCAAATACCTTGATCAATTAACACAAACACAAAAATTCATTAGATAGACAGTGAAAGTTAATGTTATAGTATAAGAATGAAGGTGAATTAAAGATTGTTAATTCTTTCATAAATTCATATTAGTATGACTTCAGATAACCCCAACGAGTCCTCACAGAACGAATTAATTATACGATAACAGAAAATTATTTAATGTTCTCAACTAGAGCATATCTTAACTCCACTGCTCAACATATTAGGTAGAAATATGTTGCTGAGGGTGTAGGAGGCCGAGTTTGGAGTAAAATTACATAAAAATACTCGCACGTAGCTGGCAGGAAATTATTTATACAATCATGAGCTTATTGTCTAAGTGGGTCGTTCAATAACTTCATCGAAAATGTGAAAGATGGCGCTCGTGTTTCGGAAAAGATTTACTTTAAGTAAGCCTCACCTCTCTCTAGACTGCTCTTAAAGTTTCAACCCCATCCATCACGTGCTTTCATTTTCAAAGCCGATTAAAGCGACAAACTGTATGGATACTGGGAAATGATCACGCACACAATTATTAATTATCAGCACCAGGATCGATTGCTAAGTGTCCGAAATGCCCAGCACAGTGAGTGATCACTAATTTCGAGAACAACCATTTCAACGATTACAATTCCGCATGGTGCTCTAATTAGAGCACTTTTAAAAATTAATATCTTTCTTCCAGGCATTTCAAAGTAATTAACATTTTTAAATCACCCCTTCATCGTCCGTTATGTAACAAACTCTCACCGCTCTCTCTGCTCAAACGCAAACGCTCAAACTCTCACTGCAAGCGTGAAAACGCACTGGTATAATACTAACGGCTCAGATATGGGAAAATGATTACTGTCCGCTTGAACTCACTTCATTCGTCTCATAACTTAGAGCTTCGTGGTTTGCTTTCCTCTCGTTATTCATGGCAATCGAAATTTGGTACGGAGGATATTGCATAGAATGACAGTGAAAATGGCAGAAGACCAAAATTGAACGAAACATGGAAGGGAAGAATGACAGGTGAAGGTCAAAGATGAAGTGCGAGAGGGGCACGCGATGTCATCATGTCGGTGTGAGGGCATGAAGAGATTGGCTGGGGAACAGATAGTTTGGACAGCTGCTATTAACCAATCTTGTTGATAACCCTTGAGGATGGACAATGGCTCTACCTCTTTTGCGTTTGGATGGCGATAAGTGTTTATTAGAATCGAAGGGGTGCTTCATGGAATTCACGGAGCAAAGCGAAGTGTTATTAAAACTGATTCAGATAATTGTTTTTCTTAGCTTTCAAGAATATTTCTTATCATAAAATGTTTTATGCATATTTGATAAATCTCTATAATATTGTCCGTAATCCTATATTAAATACCATACATCTGGTTTTATTCCCTGTTTCAGGCATATAGTAGGTAAGTTCCGGTTGTTTAAGTTGAATTTTCCAATTTCACACCACTTTTACTTCTCAACCGTTCGCTTTACTGTTTTCCAAGGTTAATTCTTTAGATGACCATGGATCACAAAAGATATGGTCAGGGATATGGATGAGAGAAAGAAATGGAAGGACGTGAACCCGGAGTAAGAGAGATGGAAGTGCAAATAGCTAAGTAAGAAAATGAGACGAGTCACTACTATGGCAAGAGAAAGAAGGTGTAAAGAGCAGTACAAGGACATGGAGAGTTTACTAAAGAGACGGGGAGAAATGGGCGCGTTGTCAACACCATAATAGTCATAGTAATAGACACAGTAATCTACCCCTAAGATAGGTTAGGTAGGTGACGATAGAGTTCACTCAGTTCTAAGCCCTATACGGCATGTGAAATTCTCACATCAGGGTAGGGGGGCCAATTCCTTTCCCTGTGCCGGTTATGGTTTCTCAGGAAGTACTGGTACCCGAAAAATCAACTAGCTTGGGTGGAGCCAAGGATACCCAGAGAATTTTGCCCGGTAATCGAACCCGAGCCCTCTGGCCAGTAGTCCAATGCTGTACCCCTGGACTACCGCGACCCTATATGTGTGTGTGTATATATATATATATATAACGTGTATATTATATATAACGAATATATAATATATACAGGAAGGTGAAATAACTGTAAGGATTGAAGGAAAACCCGAGTACACTAGTAGAGATGTAAAGGGTAAAATATAAATCGAAGCAGATGAGACTAACGAGATGGAGAGAATATATAAATGAACTATATTGTAAAGATAGCATGCTAGTAAACTTAGATAGAGAAAATAAATATAGATAAGGATAGCGTAGAGCCAGGAATACTTGACTGTGTGATAAAAAAGGTTTTATAAGGAAAACATGGCCTCATTCGTAGAATTTATGAGGGAAAACTTTGAACGGAAGACTGTTCATTCATTAGTGATACTCACTCCAAAAGAGAAAAGTATCTGCTTGAAAGAAACGTGGGACCATGCATTTGGAGCCATAAGAACTAGTGGGAACTTCATAAGAACCATATGTTTGAGTTAACACGCGGCAAAGGTCGATCATAGGTTAATTAATAAAAGGATGGAAAAGAAAGAAAATGAATACTTTGGAGAAGATCTGTTTGAATTTATAAAGAGGACGAGTACGCGTGATGTCATAGAGATCCAGAGATACATTTCGGTATGAATTGTCTGTTTCATGCATGCATACTACCTTTTCAAACAAATTAATGTTTCGATGCCTCTCAGAAAGGAGGACGTCGAGGAAATTTTCATAAAATCCTTCGAAACGTATTTTAAAATGGACGTCTTTTAACAGCATGAAGCCAAACACCTGTAAGGAGACTAGGAGATTTTTTTTGCAAAACATACCAAAATGTGTGTCATAGCAAATCGAACACTTATTGTGCAATTGGCACTCCTATAGATAACGTGCTTTCCTCCGGAGAGATGAGAACAATCTAACCAAACATAGCATCCACATTTACGGTGACTAGTTAAAGGAGCCAACTTGTTATGATAAACTGATAGCGTATCCAAAATATTTAAGGAGCTAAGCTGGGAATAACTCAAGGAGCGAAGGTTAAATTACAGATTAAGACTCTTGCATAAATTGAAGGATGTCTCTTTAGCAGCGGCGTTGAAAATGTATTCTTACCCCTATCGTACTACGGTAGGAAGGATAATGTCAAATAAATTAGAGAGATTAAGTGCAGAGCAGATACATTTGAGATGTCATTTTTTCCTCGCACGATACGGGATTAGAACAACATTCCCCAACCGCGGTAGGGGTAAAAATATTCGTGTCAAAATTAGTCTGGTGTGTATTCACCCCCTGCCACGTACTCTAGCGGTGCTTGCTGGGTACTAAAATATCTCCAATATCACTTGTGGAAAAGATGATAGAGTTTCACCTGGATGCAATTGTATGTTTTGTGGATGACAGAGTTAATCGGGGACAATTAATGAATATTTTTTTTAGAATTAAGGGAGGATTAAGACTGGAGGGAAAACCGAGTCATCAGGTACCTGTGTATGTGTTAGACTGCAGAGGTGCGCATAATAAGTGGAGAGTATGAGGGGAAAATGGTGAGAGGGGTGTGGGGAGGGAAGGGAGACAGGAATGAAATTGGGGGAGGGGACTCTTAAAATCAGATTTGCGGATGATCAAGCCAATGTTAGCAAGTAAACAAAATCCCTCCAATTATGGCTTTCGTGATTTGCAAAATCAGTGTGGTAGTTGAAATAAGATATCTAAGGTAATGATATTCCAAAGGTGTAAGAAACGTATGGTAAACATTACATTTGGGAGATATGAACAAGAAGAGATAGTAGAGTTCACCTATTTAGGGAGTGTTTTAGAAGAAGGTGGGCAAATTAGTAATTACATTAGAAGAAGAATGACACTAGGCAAAGAAGGTTTCTTTTTTACAAGGAGGCGGGAATCGATCACAAGCGTCTCAAGTAAAGAAATGGAGATAAGACTGCTGAAAACTCTGATATACGTACTTAGGTTCAGTGTCTTAATCGCTAATGCCAAAGGATAAGCGTAAATTGGAGGTTTCAAGATGACATGGAGAAGACTGGAGAAATGCAATAGAAGGATAGGAAAGCAAACGATGAAATTAGGGAAATAGTGAAGGTTTTTGGGAGAAATGCGAATTAGGCAGGACAAGTGCATGAAGGGGGCACTGACAGGCTGCCGAAGGAATATGCTGAGTTGGAAATAGAGGGGAGAATGTTGGGAAAGCGAGGCACTTATATGGAGAAAAATAACAGGTATTTTGGATGAAAATAATGGAGATAAAATGTATGCAGAGCAAAAGAGACATCATGTCATTGTGACATCAAGTAGGAATTGTTACGATATTATGCGTCATGTTAGTTTATCCACTTAAGTCACCTCCGCTAATAACTACTTTTACAATTTTAATGCTGAACTACAAGTTTCTTTCCTACTTCTAGAGAATATGATGACTTTCGTTTTGCTTGTGGTTTGCCTTCATCCCATTCCTCTCGTATAAATCCTGTGGGTGCTAAAAAATTAGTGTAATCCCTTTGCTGTTCATTTCATATGACTTCGGAGTTTTAAAAAAATAAATAACTGCTTTTAAGTTTTAATTGATATAAAACTCCAACTCCAACTCCAACTCTCCAACTCCAAACTCCAAAAGTCCAGCCGTTGATCCAGCACCGATTTTCAACCCACAGTGTGTGGGCTTTTATTGATGGTTATAGTTTAAACGAAAAGCTATAAACTATATCATAAATATTAAATATTCACTATTACTTCTCCATGACGACGACAAATTAAAATATCACGAATTAACCTATCCGCGCGAGCACATACGAGGTTTCGTACGTGGTTTTTATAATAGGAATCGGAAACAATTTTTTTCTGACGCTACTGTACGTCGCCGTGAGCTCTCACCGCACTAGCTTGGTGATGTACGGTCTGAACTTCAACGCGCATTAAGCTTCAATCGTCTGCGAGCGTTCGTTCAGACTAGATCGTGTTTTTAGTGTACCCCTGTTGAGTGACTCGGTGCAAGTACAAAATGCTACGAACGATTGAATAGCGGTACATCATCAAATTTTGTATTGGGCTGGGAAAATCGGGTACGGAGACATTGAGCATGATTTGCCAAGTGTTTAAGGATGAAAGCATTCCACAAACATCGAACAAGAAACAGTTTTTAAGTGGCTTATGCTCTTCAAATATCGCCGAAAGTGTGTGGAGGACGAGCTCCGCGCTGGACGGCCTTCGACATCAAGAACCGATGACAACGTGCAATGTGCGCGAGAAGTACTCAATTGAAACATGTGTTTGAATTGTGTGAAAACACATTCAAAGTGTGAGCATGATCACAGATCGCATTTGTAAGATGACAGTGCATACCGTTATCGCTGAAAATTCGGCGAAAGATCTGCGCTAAACTCGTCCCGAAAGTCTTGACGGACGAACAAGAACAGAGTCGAGTATGTCTGCTTGCGAAGACCTTCTACATAGGCATCGCGATTATGCCCAACTCCTTTATGGGCCCCACTTGACACCAGCAGACTATAACCTATTCCCAAAAGTAAACTCCTCCCTCCCTCAAAGGACACAACCACCATGGTGGTGGTGTTAAGTGCCTCCAAAAACCTAGCACGCGTACCCCTCAGGGACCTTCCGGAATCCGCCTACCAGGGAAACTTCGAGTCGTGGAAAAGCCGCTGGCAAAAGCGTGTCCACCCTCAATAGGTGTCCTTCGAAGAATTTTGAGTCATATTAACAATATCTGAAATAAATCTATTTACCCGATACTTTTTATAGAAACCTTATATTCAAAAGACATAATGAAAGATTTAAGTCTTTTATATGTTACGCTCCGATTGGGTCTAAGGTAATTATATAGTAGGTTAACTTGAAATGATAGAGTGACGTAATGCTAAAAGCGAACATATTGTTCCCCAGCTTGAGGCGTAGACAGATAAAATGGGGAACGTCGCGCCCATTAAATAAATATATCGCAATAGGGCAGGGAAAGTTCATTCCTTTATTTGAAGTGCACTCAGTGGTGTGCGCCCTTTTTCTCCTATCATAATGAGAATGCCCAGGAGTTCCTCGGAAATTTCGTCATCGCCGTCAATTTAGACGTGAGGTCCTTTGCCTCGGCGACCCACTCCGGTTTTATCGTCAAGTTCAGCAATGAAGATCACTCTCCCTCTCTAACGACACCACCTCTCCCTCATTCTCCTCTTTTCTTTCTTCGTTTGGGAGAATTTTACGTAACCGAATCCTTTTTGCTCGCTTCGTCTCAATACTTCTGTTTTGGAAATGTGAGGAGAGATTGTTCACCTCCCGACTACAGAGGGTGTATCGGGCACACACCTTTTCTTCCCGACACGCAGATTCATCTCATACCACGAAGACCCAAGAAATATCAGTGTGTGTGACACTGTTGAAAAAATGCTTTTGAAAACTTTTTTTAACCTGTCATTCTTATTTAAATGTGACCGAATACAAGGCGGGGCATTGCGACGCCCACTTTCTATTTTTTCGTCGGAGGTACGAAGAATGAGATATGGATGATTTTACCTCCGTGACCTTTATGGGAAATTGCGAGGTTCATTCAATAAGGAAAGATGCAAAAAGGTCTATAACTCAAAAAAGGCTTATTGGAATATTACAATATTTGGGCTATTTTTCAATGTAATCGTCCCCAACATTATGCACTTGTCCTATCTTTCTTGTGCCTTCCTGATTTCTTTACCAAAGAATTCTTTCGGTTGACCCCGAAGCCACTTTTTAACCGCTTCCTCGTTGTTGCCAAATCTTTTTCCACGTAAGGCGTTTTTGAGTGATCTAAACGGGTAAAAATCAGATGGAGCAAGGTGTGGACTGTACGCGGGATGAAGTACGCGACTTTCCATCCAAATTCTTGAAGCTTATCATGGGTCAGCTGGACCGTATTAGGTCGTGCTAAAAATTGACTCCTTTTGCCAAGAGTCAACGGCGTTTGCTCCTGATAGAGCTGATATAAGTTTGTGTTCCAGCATCTCAGAGTAGTACTGGCTATTGATAGTTCGCTGATATTCAAGGAAATCGCGGGAAACTGGACCCCGTGAGTCCCAAAAGATGGTCAACTTTACCCGGGGAGGGTTGAGTCTTGATTTTTTTGCGAATGGCAGAGCTGGTGTGTTTCCACCACTTCAAACTCAGTCTTTTGGTCCCAGGGTCGTAGAGATGGATCCAGCCCCGTCACAAGTCACTATTCTTTCAAAAAGAGGGCCTTCTTCAATCAAACTTCCTTGATTTAAGTGTTGGCTAATGGAAAGTCGCAATTATTTATGAGCATCAGTAAGCTGCCTGGGAACCCATCTTGCAAACGTTTTTTTGTACTTCAAATGGCTATGATTAATATTTTGAACAGTTCCAACACTTACTTAAACTTCCTTAGCTATCATTTCAACATTAATTATTCCGTTATCTCGAATAAGTCCATCGATCCTCGATTCCAACGAGGGACCAGAAACTTCGACTGCGCGTCCACTTTTGGGTTCATCACCCACATTTGTTCGGCCAATTTTAAACCGATCAACCCACTTGTTAACATTCGCCCGATTCACACAACTTTTCTCGTTTCAAAGCTCGCTTACACCTTCTGCAACTAAAAATCTAATTACTGAGCGCTGCTCTTCTATGGTGCAATATTTTACTGTATTTACCATGGTGAACTCAAGATTTTTAGGTTATGATGGTATAAAAAAATCGAAAAGCTAATCGTAGGTCATTCCAAGGTTGCCGTCTGGTCATTTTCGGCCGTATAATCGGAGCAAGGCGAAAAGGCCGTCAGACATTTACCATAGTTCTAATACCGACGTCCAAGCCCGTCAGCAGAATATTTTCAAATGCTCACTTTCACTTGCAATAACAGCGGTCGTCAGAGTCGACAGTCTAGAGGACAGGAGCCTGAAGGTCGAATATAAGACGGTGGACGAAATTACATAAGTACTCATAGATCTCACATAAGATCATTAGCTAAAATAACGTCTGCATTAGTTCAAGCAGAATAATTTGGGGTGAAAATGAAGTAGAAAATTCATTTAAAAGTTCATAGTTCACAAATTACCATTCTTATTGTGGTTAAAATCCTCATAAGCAAGACGCATGGTCAACTATGTACGACCTACGGGATATAAAATACGAGAAAAATACTAAAATTGAAGATATTTTAAAATCATGGTTGCGAAATTTGCTTAAGCGAGATGAAATTTTCGAAATAATCAAACAACATTTCAAACTCATAGCTATCAATACATTTTCCATAGTTTAGTGATCGACTAATTAGAATGACAGGAGTCTTTGTAATATTATCTAACATTTTATATCCAGAATTTTGATTCATGCTTATAACATCACAGTTCCAGATTCTTGGTGTTGCCTTGGAAACAGTAATACAACATATTTAATAACAAAGCGCAACATCGATGATTTTCACCGAGAGAGTTTCGACCTACTGTTTTTCGCATCGTCATTGGCTATTTCAATTAAATTTTAAAATGAATCCATACCCAGGCAAACTCGATCACCACCATCCTCAAATCGATATAACGGTCGACTTCATACGCAAGGCAATGCGTCTCATTTTAAAACCAATTACGAATGCTCTTATCTAATGCCAATGCCTGTTGAAGTTGAGTTCATTGTGCCTAAACTCCATTACAAACCTTCCCCGTCATCGCGGACGAATTAAAACATCTGAAGTTAAAATTTTTCAACAGTCATTCAGAAAAATGCGTCGTGTATATATCTGTAGCCATGATGAAATTATTAGCCGACCATTGCATTCAATATGTAGAGTGAAAGGTTTTCTTTAAACCAAAACCAAATGATTGGTGAACTGGTGTTTTGGGTCTTTACTAATGAAATGCTTCACATTCTGAAAACCATGTAAACGGTAAACTCGTGATTTCTAGAACGTATTCTAGAACCTTCAAAATTTGTTTCATTGACAACAAAAACAATATTTGACTCAAAGTGCAAATATATCCCGTCCACTCTTCGTGCGGCAGATTTGAGAACCACCGTCTTAAAAACTTCAAACCTAAAGTTCCAAAATGACTGCACATATTGCAAGCAGCGCCTCCTTTGTTCTGCCGAACTTAAAGAAGCAAAACCGTCGCCACCAAAAGACATCGTGTTTAGGTGAACTCATTATTCTGACAAATAAATGCTGATTGAATTCCATCTTTGTGCATAGTTTCCCGATTTTTTTTGTTGAGTACTTTACAAATGGCTCATAAAATAAGTTAAAAAGAAGCGTATTAGGGAAAGATGCATTTTCCAGAGTGTGAAACTAGGAATAATCAATGTTAGGCTCGCCGATCATGCTTAGGTATGTAAATCCACTCCTTAATGTCTGATGAGCGGAAATGATAAGCACATTGTCAAGCGGGCACTCATCATTTGGGAAAGCTATTAACTGAGAAATAATTCTTCAGAAGGTCACCAATTTCACAATTAGTCATGAAAATGTTATCTTCGGAGGTAGTCGAACCATCGATTCACCACTGATTTTATAAGCAGAGGTTGGGTTAGTCCAAAATTTTATTTTTTACGGATTTCTGCTATTTTTTCCCTGACTATTCTGGTCCTCCATTCCTAAGTAAATTCTGACCTTTTAAGTTTTCATTGTAGTTATTGTATAACTGTCATTCTTTCCCTTCCTCACTAGTTATTCCAATCGATTTTTATGCCAGGTCACATTAAATTTGGAAGTTTCGTTGTATATTATTCCCAAACAACCATGTGCGGAGCTATTCTGCTTCACACATTGGTCAATAAGCTGTCCAAGTATTTTCTTTCATCTTTTTCTATAAGATGTTGTAATTGGTTGAATAAAACTCAACGCTACGCATTGCATTCGTTGCGTCATTTTATGTATCCATAATAAATTAAATAAGGAATCCCCATTTCCAAATTTTGAATAGCAGCCAGTAATAAATGTGGATTCGTTTGGAACTACGATAAAACTCACCTGTCGCTCATATAACCGCTTGGAGAAATAAGTAGATGATGAGAGCGATTAAAACATTAGTCTAGTTAGAAGAGTGAAAGTATTCCAAAAAGTATTTGTGTGAATTTTCCTTCCGATTGACCTAAAAATCATCGCCGGCTGGAATTATAGAACCTATTTCGTCTGCTATTCTTCCGGCATGAAAACAATAAAACCTCATGGTGAACATCAGAAAATACATTGTAATGTATCTTATTTAACTTCGGCGGTCGGTTTCGTCGCGTAGGCCACGTAGGCAAGCTACCTCATGCTAAATTCATCGCGAGACATAATTTTGTGTACCGAAATCGTTTTCTTGGGAATCACATGTGATCCATCGAAGTGAATGCTTATTAAAGTTGCTGGTGGAGAGGAGTGAACATGGGCGAGCAAGGCTGTGCAGCAGGACTTGTTGGCATCACTAACTTTTTTTAAAAGTGGTTTAAATATGTTAGAAAGGTTCAGTGGCCTCTGCTGGCATCCAAATCTAATGTCAACTGCTGTGATAAAACGTTACACGAGTAATTACATCATCACAGATACGTAGATAGAGAGCCGTCTTTATTTTGGGGCGAGATTCAGACTATGGAGCCTCTTCTACCACCTAACCCCTAGGGAGAACATGGCTGGTGTGCACTGCTGAAGTGTGCAACGAGAGTCCAAATGGTGTATCCAATTTAAGTGATGCCTCACTCTTCTTCTATTTCACTTGCGCCTTCATTTCCATAAGCATCAAAGAGAAGCGAGCATTCGACCCAATTAAGGCAGTGCCTTCTTCTTGTCTCCACCGCTTTCGTAATTTTGATCAAATTCACTGACCACATGAAGAAGTGGCATAATCGTAGATAATTAAAAATCTGCTTTCTAAAGACAAACAATTACCATTGCAAAATGGTTACTTTAGCATGGTAGTATTATCTGGGGAGAAACATATTATGCTACGTAAGTAAACCAGATAAAATAAAACCGATTGCAAAATACAATTCAGAATCAGGGAGGAACTTCGCTGGAGCGAACGCCTAATTCAACCACAACCGAGTTTCTCCGATGGATGATTATTTGAGACTGCATCCAGCGGAAATAGTACCAAGGTGGTGATGCAAAATAAGACCCTTGAAGGAATCTTTTCATTCCAAGATATTCGTAGTTACACCAATTGTTATTTTGAATTATTATTGAACGAGGTTGAACCCTGCAAAAAAAGTACCGAGGTGACAGAACAGTAAGCTCCTCAAAGGGGTTTTTTTCATTATATGACTTTCCCCATAGTGCGTATTATTATTACGTAAGCCAACTCCCGTGTCTGTACTTTTATTTTAAAGTGATATTGAATGATTTTTTCAAATTAATGTTGTAGTTGTGCGCACCTCTAGACACAGCCCATTTCATTTTGAAAGATACAAAGTGTCGGCTCCGTGGCTCAGTTGGTTAAAGCGCCTGTCTAGTAAACAGGAGATCGAGGGTTCGAATCCCTCCGGAGCCTTTAATTGTTTTTTTTAGTTCTGTCACTGTGGCTTTTAGTTACCTGCACGACCTTTAATTTCCTCCACATTGTGATGAAGTCTAAATAGTTCTGAAGATACAATCTTTATATATATGATATATAGATGAAGATATGCTTACGGAACTCATGCAAGATTCATTTGGATACGCGGAAACATTCGGTCCGGCTGAATTGTTTACGTATACGTAATATCTGGGATTTACTTCGGGATTGCCTTCTTCTATCTAGAGAGAAAGTAGGTTTGAATATTAATGGCCATGACATTTGAAATAGCAAACTCAGTAGTCTCTTTGCAAAAAAATTGTGATTGGATCTGGAAAAAACTGAAGAATTGAATATTTTCTTGATTTGAAGTGATCAAATCAGAATTTTAATGGACAAACAATGGTGTCGTGAGAAAAAATAGGGAAATAATCAGACCTTTGTTTAGACCTACAAGCAATCTGAGAAATCGAGGCCTAGTTTTCAGAGTGCATAATGACACTGTGTCATTTGCAATTAGAGGAAATATTATTGAGTACCTAAACGAAGCATTTTGTGGTGACACTTCATCAAAAGTGCACCTGCAAACGTATGTATTATTTCGCTGTCTCTCTGGTGGTACGCAGAGCGGCCCTTCATCTTTTTTAACAGAATTCAAGACTTGTAAAATTAAGAAAAAAGAAACTTCAAAAACCGATTTTTTGCGATATAATTGATGAAACCAACAATATAGTATTAGCGTGTAATTTCAGTTGCCAAAAATACTTCGGTAATTTACTTAAAATAAAGCCATTTAAGAGAGATTTTTGCGCTTACAGTGATTTGCTCTGTTTCATGCGCGAATAATTGGTCGCTCCAACTATAGACACGCTGTGAGGTCGAAGGATATACACAGGGAATTACAAGGTACGCAAAATCTGTTTACATCCTCTCTTTAAGTCCTACTGTGCTCATAGATGAAAATTGGTTCCTTAGCAATCAGCAAGCTTCATTAAATCTGTAAAAGTATTTTTTATTACTGGTTTCAGTACTTTTTTCAGATCCAGTCAAGGAGGCTTGAGCACCAACGTGAAGAAGAGGTTTAAATCATTGGCCCCAAAATCATGGCGCATTAATAGCTGCTTGTTGGAGGCAGTATGGGAGAGCAAAAACCACATCAGTGATCAGCTGGAAAGTTTTGCTGTGACTAAGAACGCCGAATGGAGAAACTCTCATTTGGGCTTGAGATTTATTAATGGACTTAAATTTGAACTTTTGATATTCTAGGTTCTGTTTCTTATTCTGAAATATTATTGCAAATAATACAGAAAATACGGACATTATGTTCTGTATAAGAAAATTGATTACGTTTGATTGCATTTTCAGGAGGGAATTTAATATATTTTGGAAGCGTATCTCTTTGTCAGACAGCCGCTTCAGTCAAAATAATGTAAGTAAATTCAATCTGGGTGGAGATGTAGACGTTTATTTATTTTTTCTGATACATACCATTTTGAAACTTTATCTTTTGAGCCTTCAGATGAAACAATTTGAAGTGTCATATCATAAGAGGGCACTATCGTGCTCAAATTATAATGTGCTCTTTCATGGCATAAGGCAAGAAGTGAACTTTTATCTGTCTACTCTGCTCTTGACTTGGAGAAAAACAGTGTAGTGTATTAAAACATTATTTATGCTCACTGAAGTTACGGCGTTTCCCCGAAATGCATCAACTTGTGCCGTTCGTTCTGGCTATTCCCGTCTCATGTTCTCTTGCCAAAAGAGAATGGAACATTCTCTTTTCGACACTGTTTACTCGAGAGCATATCGTAATTGGTGTTACTCTGCTTCGGAAATTCACTTTTGGTGAAACTTCGAGAAGTACAGACCCGAGCAGAGAGGAGGAAGAACTGCTCGCAAAAGAGGTAATAATGATAACAGGCAGTTCTTGTAATTTTCTCGAATACTTTGTTTCGCCTGATTTACTTTTCTTTAAATAAACAGATATTCTGTAAGCAAAACGTGTTATTAGCTCAAATTGCTAGTCTAAGACAGTAACTCAAAGTGATCGAGAAGGTGAGACGAGGAATCCTCGACTTGAGAGAGGATTCCTCGAGAGGAGAGAGGTCGGTGGCCGGATCGAATCCCTTAGTCTCGAAGCCACGCATCGTCACTGGATTTGTAATACAAGTAGTTTACATGATTACAGTACAACGATTCAATACTTGTAAAACAGCGGTTACATTCAAGTAATCAGTTCTCTGTGAGAACAAAGAAGACTAAAAACTTCCGTTCGATTTTCAAGTTTACTCGGGGTGATTAATAACAAGCTTTGTCAAGGGTTTCAAGATTTATACGCGGGTACAAGTTCATAAGTGGACACCCGAAGGTGTACTTGCAGGCATCTCCTAATGCATTTGCTTTGATGGCTGCCACGAACTTCACAATCCGAGTCTTCCGGGATTTCTACGGCCCGTCGTAGTACTGGGGCACGAGTTTCGCCGGCGTTGCAGTCGACGTCTTTGGGTCAGAAGAATATGGAGTTCTACTCCTGAGCTGGACGCCACCGGCGAACCCCTTGTCCCAATAATTACCAATACACTAGAAATGCCAGGATATATATGAGTTATTCAAATACGTGATCTGGACTATGAAGATCAATTGAAATCGGATATATTGCTTTTTTACTGAATTCAAATGTTATTCTTCTTTGTATAATACATCTACGCTTCGAATATTAGGTCAAAATGTAAGCGACGTTTTTGCCCTGCTAAATCAACAAGGAATATCAACCACGGCCTAGAGAGAAATACAGTGTCACCAGTGTTCGAATGACAAGTAAGTTAGCAATAAAGGAGCTATGTTGGAAAGGAGGTCATGGTATGGTAGAGGTCGCCGTCTCTTTTTATAAAGTACTCGATGAAGCAAGGTCCGGAAGGGACGTTAAATTTGATAAAAAGAGGCAGGCACCGAACTAATGGGACATATCCGACCTGTCCATGTTACCGGAGAATGATTACCACGATGTATGTACAGAAATAAAAACCCAGGATCCAGTATATCAATATATTGGCAGTCGGTTTCGGGCGGTGAGCAGAGGTTATCTCAGTGTACAGGGCCCGTCCCAGAAATAAGTAGAATAAAAGTTCGGGAAAAAATTTAATTGCAGTTCAGAGCACGATTCGCTAAAATTCTTCAAAATAGCACCCTTGTGCGTCGACTCGCTGATTTCGGTCGCGGTACGCTCCCTGGAAGGCATTGGCGGGAACCTCGGTCATGCACCTCGTCACGGCATATTTCACGCTATCCAGCGTTCCAAAATGGCTGTCTTTCAAGCTCCTTTTTATTCTCGGGAACAAAGAGAAGTCCTACGACGGTGCCACATCGGGGCTGTATGGTGGCTGGGGGAGTGTTGCCACCTTGTCCTGGGACAGGTACTCGGTACTCCACGAGGAAGGCGGTGTGGGACGTCGCGTTGTCGTGGTGCAGCCTCCAGTTGGCAAAATATCCTTCTTGCTTCACACTCTTTTTCGTAGTCTTTCGACGACTTCCACATAATACTTACCGTTCACCGTCTGCCCCTGAGGCATGAACTCTTTGTGGATAACGCCTTTCAAGCCGAAAAAGACGATTACTCTCTACCATTTATTTTGGGGACAGTCTCTGTATCATGTGTCGAGCGTTTATACTTACGGGCAGGCACGTAATTAGACACTGAATGAAATCACCCTCTCTGTTTTCCGAATGGAATGCGGAAAACTTCAAAATGTTTTCAATCAGAGAAAGTTTGGTTTCGTGTCAAATTCTTCGTTGATTGAGTGTCATTGTGTGAAACTGTAGAAATTGGGCCAAAAAGAACGGCTTACTTGGATACCGTCGCTTTGCTTTGAAGCTAATTATTCCGTGAAAATAATTTTCCAACGGGTGTTCCAATCGTCACAAAGAAACGGAAACTTCTGAAGGGAGTCACGATACATCCCCATCTTTCATAATGCTCTGCTATACGTCCATTCATTTGTGTTCACCGCGATATGGGCGTCATAGTGATGATGGTAATGTCCTCATAATAATACCGGCGGTCCAAGCAGACGTCCTGCGATTCTCAGAATGTTCCTCTAATTAGCTTAAAAATGCATGCCAACTGCCATCTGGTAGTTGTCATACATTATTGTCCTGGCCCAATGTATCTCAGGGCACTGGACCAGAACAGAGATTGAAACGAATGCATTGAAGTATGTGGAAGGAAAGGAGATCACGAAAAAAGTAACATTTTGACCCTTGATAAATGTCAGGGGTCACTTGAACACTCTCTTCCGGAACGTTTTTCGTTTCCGTCGGCAGCGCCGCCTACGAGACGGCATTTTACTGGAAATAAAGAAAGAAAATGTTCCATTTTTCCACACTTAAAAATGGCAATTCGTGTGCTCGGTGAACTCTGCCATGCAAGGAGCACTTTTTTGTCGGTGAAAATTTCGATGCTATCGAAGGGGACAGCGTTCGTTGCCCGAGGGTTAATTTTTCTCCCCATTCTTTGACCCCGACGGACCCGTCAACTAGAGCAAAGTTAGGACACTTTTTTGTGTTCTTTTCCCCATGGAAGAAAGAAAATTTCTGCAATTGAAAAATAAGATAATTCTCCTTCTTCGCTGAACGAGACTCACATTAAACGCATCCAGTGTTTCGTGGGAGGGATGCTTCAATCTCGCGCCCCACATCTAGACAACTTGGAGAGTAAGAACTCCCTTTACAAGGAAAGTAATCGTCACCAAAGTGCACCAGAGAAAAAAAATTCTATGCTTAAATTCCCTTGGACTCTGTAAAGCGTGAGTAAAATGAATGCTTGATCAACGGCATTTTTATGAGAATTGTGTTTAAGTGTGAATATATGTTCAAGAAAGTGGTTGCGATAATATTTAATATCTTGCAAATATCGCCTAAGGTGCACAAAAAATATCCTTGCCAATTTAATTTATGTATATCGAGATGCATCAGTTCTCTAATGTAGTCGAGTCTATTCGGGATAGCTCGAAAGGTGATGTTTACTCCGGGAGGACAATGCTGAAATGGGACAGAGAGGGAAAGGGAAAGTAGTGGAGAGGAAAGGCCAGTTTTCACCCGAATAGGCGAGCTTGTTCCCGTCCGTTTAATTACACCCGAAATTGAGCCATTGTAACACTGTTTAAGGTTATTCATGTATTCGGCTCTCTTTTTCCCCATCCCCTTCTCTGTAAGGGTCTGTGATACATTCATCTCCCTTTTCCTCCCCCTCGCATATTAAGCAGCGCAATCATCATTGTATCGAATTTGTACCTTTCCCCAAAGAAAAATAGAAAGCCACATTTGAGTTTGATGGAAGCGCATTTCACTGCTATCATTTACAGCTTATTTCAATTAATTCTTTTCTGAAAATATATTTTACTTTTAGTTTTATTTAGTACCCTGCGAGCCATCACTGGGGTGAGTGGCGGTGGGTCATTACACACCAGACTACCCTTGACCCAAAACACCTTACCCTCCTACAGCGGTCCGGAAAATATTTTATTCTGACCCCTTATCGTCAATGGGAAAAATTACATCTTACATCTGTATTTCTTCTGCACTTAGTTTCTCCAATTGAAATGATACGATCTCTCCTACCGTGAAACAATGCCTCTGATAACACAAGTACACCACCTATAATGCTATTTTGTTTAAATTAAATGAAACAAAGGTTTCTAAACTCTTTCGAAAGATTTACAAGTTATTGGACAACTCCGAGTGATATTTTCGTACGTGAACAGTAGGCCAACGTCGTTCTTTATTGATAAAAGCTCATAAAGATTTTCTTCATTAAAATTATTGAAGAAATTGAGTAATCAATCTATTGGGAAGATTAAAGGCCCGTACCGAGAGTCGCCTTAAATCTTCGGACTTATTTGCCGTGGTCGCTTGTACTTCCTACTGAGAGCGGAAAAAAGTCTAATTCGAATTCGAAACTTCCTTTGTTTGAGCAACCAAAGCTAAGAGAACCTCTGCCTTCTTCTACCTTCGAAAAGGAGATAGAAATCCTTCCTACATTCTCACCTGTGTCTGTAAAGGCTTGCTTCGTAGGAAATTCTCTCGGCACGGGCCACCCCACCCTTGTCCAAAATAAAGAGAGTTAGTAAAATGCGCCAAACCATCGCCCCTAAATGCCAATTTTAAGTGCAGCAACCCCAACTCACTCCGCTTGGAAGGGCAGCCTACAAACTTGGGACTCGGATTGAACCATACTCATTCGCTGCGTTCGCCGTGGTCGAATGGTGCTGCGCTCATTGAAATCACTAACACCCCTTCGCTTATTTCCTCTCCCACGTGCGAAGCCATCGGATAGGTCAGCGTGAAAGAACCCCCACCACAAAAAACTAACCGCCCCTCCTCCTTCACTCATTTCACTATTCCAAAAGACTCATCCGCCAGGTCATCTACGGTGGACGAGTTTTTCCCACTCCATTCTTGTTCCCTCCCTCTCACGGCCTAACCCTCCTCCCTCACAACCCCTCCCTTTCCCGGGCGGGCGTCATAGCCTCCCATTACACTTGCTCGCTCTCCGCCGCTTCACGCGCCCGTGTCTTCCAGCTCTTCATTCTCTGCATTCCTCCGTCTCGCCTTTTTGCCTAAAATGTTTTCTTCTGTTCCTGGCACCCTTCCTTCTCTCTAGCCGGGCGCGAGTGGAGCTATGTGGAAGTATTGTTCGTGCCTGCGGTGGGAGGAGGAGGAGCGAATATCATAGTGAGGGAAGATGGAGCCGATCAATCAATCATCCCTCATTCTTTCATCACTCAGCTGGGTCAATGGAATTACTGGACCCTGTTCCGCGTATTCCAGGTGGGCTTGAATGAGTTTCACCAACTCTCGCCGTCGATTTATATCTTAGTAATCGATCCTAAGGGGTTTTTTGAAATATGACAATGATTGTACAACTCGCGATGAACTGTCTTTGCCGGCGTGGAACTCTAGAATCCATTGAATAGCGACATTCCAATAATATCTCTGTCATATAATATCATTTTCCTCATTTGATGAATACTACATTATATTCTTATTTTAATTTCAGATTTCTCCAATTGTATCGACCAGGAGTTCATTCCGGGGACCACTTAGAAGTATGTAAAATTTTTTTCATAATGTTGCATTTCATAGTAATTGAACATAATGCTACTGAGAAACAATTTTATCAGCATGTAGTTGTTTCTAAAATTAAAAAGTTTTAATGGTAAATTACTTTCATATAGGTACTGAATAATATAGAGAAAAAAATGAAAACCTTCCAATCATACCCATCATATCAATCTGCATTCGAAAATCTTACTTTTCTTACTTAATTTAGTATTATTTTTATCTTGATAAATTTCAGTTAACCTCTGCCATCCAGTTCTGATGTCATGTACTGAAAAGTAACAGTAGTAATAGTTCAACCGCACAAATCCAAAAATAGGGAGATTTTTTAACCAAATTTTCCTCGTTTGGTAACATATTGTTGATTTTTTCTTTGTTACCTTGACCCCCAAACTGTTCAATTGGTTGAATGATACATTTTTTAATCACAAACTCTCCCTTGCTGCCACCCCTCCCTTTGTTTTACTTTTTTAAATTAGTGCTTATCTACTATTTTTATACTATACTTTAAATATCTACTTTCTATCTAGAAATAAGATTGGACCTCAAACCTTACTCCAACCCTAGAATGAACTCTACCATGGAAGAAACTGTTTTTGATATCTGCAATATCTCCAATTCATCATCAGCATAACTTTGGTATCACCATTTGGGTGCTCTCAACTGAAGGAAGCCACGCTCGGATGTGTCCTTGACCACGTGAGATCCGCTGAGGCAGAGGAGGGCACAGGGAAGAGAGCAGGATTCACACTGCAAGTAGTGACGTAAGCTATTTTGAATCTTAACCTATTTTATCCCTTATGTGAAAATTTGGAGATATTTGATCTCAAGAACTTCTTCAAGAAGTAGAGAGCATTGTATGTGGTTAGTGGCATGTCTCAAACCAAATATGACTATTTGTTCTTCAACAAATGGAAAGAATTTCATTTAATTACTCAAATTTTAATTGAGTTTTCTTTTTCTTTCACAAATGAATCTTTCAATTGGAGATAACCTTTCCAAATCAATCTTGTATTTCCCTTTAACTGTCTGGATGTAAGTAATATAATGTGCTCTTTAAAATGTTTTCTTTGAACGTTGGCTTAAATTTATGTTAGAACACAGGTGTGTGGTACTCTTTGTCTTTTAATATATTTTAAAAAGCACAACAAACGTTATGTTGATTGAGGGGTTGTGGTTGGGGTGTTTTCTCTCCAATGACTTAAGGGATAGTTGGCGCACTTGTTCTAAGGAGTAAAAGAGTTGGTTAGGTTGAGTTATTTTTAGAAAAAAGTTAAAATAATCAGATAAGTGTTCAATTCAATGGCCTTCTTGGACCCATAGTGGTGATGTTAAGATTGTCTCTGCATTCACTTGTTATAGGCTCCACTTTGTGGAAGTTCATGTTCATTAAATGAAGAACACAATGTATATTTCCACTGTTCTTTATTTTCGTACAACTAGTTTCAATGCTAGGAGGGGATTGTCATCAGGTGCAAATTAAAACGGTCGTTTAATTTGTGCCTGATGCCATATTGAAAGCAATGATTAATTATAGCCTACTTCTTTTGAAATTTTACTGTTACAACAAACTTCTCTCACTGACATTTATGCAGACTTGACTGGAGTGAAAATTATTATACTTTATCTGAGTTGAGAGAATTATTCAATCTTACTTACCTAAAGGGACCAATGAGTTACAAATCGGTTAAGTCTCTACACCTTAATACACAGGTTCTCATGGACCCATGGATTGTGACCCCAAATGGGGTTTCAAAGGGTTTGATGTGAGTTTGCCAACTGAAATACTCTAAAAATGATAATGGTTTTTAAGCAATTGGGATTTCAATTGTTATCATGGTTTGAATAATATTATTTTTAAAAATATTCGATAAAACCATTAAGACAACCACAATTGCAAATTTTTTGACACTTCTAAGAGGGAGAAGAGTTCTTTGTTATTCTCAACAATACCTTGAGTTTATCCTCCAAAGGTTTTCTTAAATCTTTTAGCACTGAGGTGTTGTTTTATTTGAATATATTAGGGACTGAGGAGCATGACACAAGTTATTTTGGTATAAGGCTGATGGAGAAGGTAGAAGGGAAGGAGGAAGGCTTGTCACGGGACTTTGCTGGGCAACTTCTCTGTCCCCAGTCGTTTTTCTCCATTCCTTCCATGCCTTTATTTTATTGCATTCTTGTCTTCTCTAAGCCCTTCACCACCACAATTCATCAAGAGAACTTTGGCGATAGATAATAGATTGGTGCTGTTGGTGTCCCATCAATTTTATTACTGCAAGGATCATGATATATTGTCATAATGACTCTTTGACAGAGAAATGTTTTGCTTTTAGAGTAGTAATACCCTATTTGGGAATTGTGAAGATAATTTCTCTGGACAACCTTGTTTACAATTAGGTAGGCCATTAAATAAAAATTACAATGAAAAAAATTAGGGCTTGACCTAAATGGGCAAGAGGGTAATTGTAGTAATTAAAAAAATTATTTGCAATCAAAGTTAAATCTCAATAGGTCTGTTTTTTTAAAATTCAATGCCCTTGAAACTCTGAAATAGTGATGTCACGGTTATATCTTATCAAATCTTTATTGGTTAAAAAAACCTTGTCAAGCTTCTAAATCCTGATTGTTTAAGTATTTGTAACAGTGGTAAAATCAAGCAATTATAGTGGTCACATGTTGGCATTATTCGTGGCAATGGTGGTGAATTTATCAAGGAAGTGCCTCAATATTGATTTAAAAAAATCCAAATATATAATTATTATTCATAGCTTGATGCTCACTGTTGAAAGCGCTCAATTAAAATCTTTTCATCCTTTTTAGAACGTGCATTTCATGAAATTTCATTAGTTATAATTAAGATTACTTAACTGGAATGAACTCTTAAAGATTCAATAAACACAAAACACTACTTACTCTAGAGTTATGTACAAAGTGGAAATTTTGAGTAAAAATTCAGGGGCCAACCAGAACAGATGAGATTAACCAAGCCATATATAGTGGATACTCTCCCTATTGTTCAGTGACAAGAGCTTCGGCCAAGGGATATCGCAGATTATTTCATGTGAACCTCGGGTTGCTACCTCATGTGATACCTCCAGAAGGATAAAAATGTCATTCAAATGGTACATTTTTGCTACTTGATGTCCCAACAGAGCAAATATGGCAACTGTGAAAATGCTAAGTTTCATCTGTTAATCTTGGTACCATGTCCAACCCTATAGGTCCAAAGTATGAACAAAGAGAGATTCTCAAATGTATATTTGAAAATAATAATAGGCAATAATAATTGAAATGAAGATGGGTGGACCTGTAGGGGTTTGATAAATGCTTATTTCCTGTCAGTCTCTATAATTTCTACTTTCTGCGTGAGAAACTGTCTCATTGATCTGAAATCAAATCAATGCAATTCTACTTGAAGGCTGGTTTTATAAGAGAGATCTCCTTAAATTAATAAATATTTGTACCATGTGTGAAATTGACACAACAGGATAATAAGATAAGGCTAATTCCATTCCCTGAGCAGGCTCTGGATTCCCAGGGAGATCTGGATAACTGACAAATTGCACATATAATCAATCGGTCCATAATGGTGTAAGAAGAACTTTGAATGCAATAATGTTTTCAAATATGCACATTTGTTATGCTAAATTTTGTTCTTAATCATCATGAAAGGTTTTGTTTACAGAAAGTGAGTTAGTGTCAGCTTATAAAGTATTGCTTCCAACTTTTGAGATAAGTGTCAAAAATTCATCCAGCTATGATGGTAAAGGAGAAAATCAAATGAACATATCATTGGAAGACATGGCAGTCTGGGAGTATTGCTGAACATCTGACTGGAGGGCTCGGATTCAATTCAAAGTCATGCCTCTAAGGCACCCTCAGCTTTACCCAAGCTGTTTCTTTTGGATACCAGATCTTCCTGGGAAACAATAACCGGCACAGGGAAAGGCACTGACGCCCCCCTTACCCATGATGTGCGAATTTAACACCCCATTGGCCATAGTATTAAGTGAACTCTACCATCACTAACCAAACATACCTCTGGGGAGTTGATTACTGTGATTTTTCTGTGATTTATATCACAGTGGTGCCTAGTTTCAAAGTATTTAGTGGTTTTTCATGATGTGCCTTGATTATTCTTTTGTTTTTATAATTAATAGATTTTGTGCTATTTGATGTAATCCAATCTTTAACATGATAGATGTAAATAAAGACTTTTCCTATCTATATGTGCAGTAATGAAATGTTTTAAAAAAAGATGTGACAGGCAGCCGTTCATTTTTTTACTGCCAGAAACCAGCTGCAACCGATAGACCAATGGAACAGAGAGGTAGGTAGGTGCCTGTGATTGAAAATATGAATTTCAGCTGATTAAATGAAGTGTGATTAAATGTGTTTAATTATTCAAGCTGGAAAAATGGTAAACAAACAGTTAATTGCATTAAAGTAACCGTAGTGGAGAATCTGTTATTCAATGGCCCTTGGAAATGGTCCTTCAAGATTAATGAAACTAAAAGAGCCATGATCACTCACTTATATGTGGATGGCTTACTTTCATTTGATCTTTTTTTTTTAATTTTCTTCCAATTAACAGTTGCTAGGTAATGTACTCCAATCCTTCCAAAGGGTTTTTCTGTTTTCTTTTTCCCCCACTTAGTTTCTCAAGGTCAATTCTCAAATCTTCAAAATGGGTAATTGAATCTGAATGGAGAGGTGCAATGAAATATGAAGAGTATTGATTAAATTTTGAAGTAATCTAGGATAATCAACTTCTACTGCCACAAGTTTTGTCTTTGCACATTGGTATAAGATATTATATAGTTCTGTAATTGGCAGGCAAATTTGGTCCAATAAATTGCTGTTCATGAACAGTTTTGATCAACAGTCACCAGATTGAATTGATCCTTGTTTTGATGTCAGATTTCACTCATAGAAATTAAACATACTACTCTATAAAAACCTTTTTATTTTACATTCCTTGTATTTTCAATTCAATCCTAAATATTCCCATTCTTTAACATAGGCCTAATATTAATTATTATATTATTTTACCAATAAAGTAGGGTTATGATGAAAACCAGCTACCAAACAGTACAGGGACAACTTCCTTGCATCACCTAACTGAACTACCCCACATCCAACACTACCCTATATGCCTCTTTAAGTTATGCATATCGCCTTATTCCATTCTATCTAATATGCCTCTATTATTACTACTCCTTCCTTGCCTAACATTCTCTCTATCACAATTTTCAGCACCCCATTGCTAATCAAAAACGTCTGCATCAACTTTTCCTACCTGATTATTCACAGCTATTCCCTCTCCTCATGGTACTTCATAGTTTGTGGGCTAATAATATGCAGTTGGGAAATTCATTACAATCTAAATTCCTAATGCTGTTGAAGCAAAGCGAATGATTTTTATTAGGTTTTAATATGAATATCATTGATAGATAAACTTAAATAATTTGATAATATAATGCACCAAGTGTCGCATGGATAGTAGTTTGCAAAGTTAACTCTTTGGTGCAATTGAAAGTGCACACAATAATTTTTCCACACCATGTTGTAAGAGAATAAATTATTCCTTTAATTTTTGTACAGACTCAATATTCTGTGAATGTTTCTAAATGTACCTAAATTGAATTTGGTTGTAAACCAAAGAAACTTAATTGGAGATACGGGACTGTTATCCCTGAAATACCAGGGACATGGGTTTTGTCAAATCCAAGGAGTCTTCAGGAGCAGTTTTGTTTGCTGTATTGTTTAAAAAGAAATTTGACAAATTTAGTTGACACTTTTGTATTCTGGAATTTGGAAATTAATAAAGGTTTTGAGCATATTCTTGCATTAATGATTCTAATGTATAATTAAAATGTTAACTATTATGAGTGCAGTAATAAAGAGCATGTGAAAGTGGCAAAAAAAAGATGTGGATAGAATTGCATTGACACACCGCACTATTGAACCCGTATTGAGATAGTTATTGAAGAATATTTGGAAAATGGTGTTATTAACTAATATTTAAGCGCTTTGGACAAAACATAACTCTTCTATACTTCACAACTGGCCACTTTCATTGAAATATGGAATTACGTAAGGTAATGATTGTGAACTAAGAGATATTGCAACCTATTGGGGTCGCCGTCGGGATTTTTAATTTGAGCATTATCTAATATTTGATTACGTTGAGGTTCCAGCGCACATTATAAGGAGGTGGTGGAAGTAGTTCGGAAGAGTGCGTCATATTTTATATTATCCGTGCATCAAGTTCGAACGAATCCCAAAATGCAAAATTGTTATACACACTGCATTTTGTACGGACAAGTAAAAATTTGAATTTCGAAATTATACGTTGGTGTGTCTAGTGGGAAAAGGATGTATTAGGATGTGCTGGTATATTAGAAGGTTTCAACTAGTGAAGGCATGCGCCATCTGTTGGCTGAAACCTTAACCAATCAGTTAATTAATTTTTTGTTCAATAATTGTCAGTAAATTGTCACCAGAGATTTTGATGGTGGGTTCAGGATGCCACGGGAGATCAGGAAAACAATTAAATATTGAATATTATTGTGCAGTGGGCTGCCATTTTTTCCGGCCGGGCGGCGGGCCGCCGGAAAAAATGGCAGCCCCGCCTCACAATAATATTCAATATTTAATTGTTTTCCTGATCTCCCGTGGCTTCCTGAACCCACCAACAAAATCTCTGGTGATAATTTTGTGCATATTAGCGAATCGAAAATATTTTGCAAAAAAAAAATTTTCGGCCGCAAAAGAGAATCGATGTAACATACGCTATACCTAGTTTCGACTCCGCAATCCTCCTCTTATCCCCCGAGCTATCGGGTTACTTGTGAAAAAGAGGTTCGGAACTTTTATTTGTCCTGCAAAACTACGGACTTAGCCGATTTTTGCTCAAAATCAACCCGATGAGCTCGGCAAGGCTCTCCCCTGACGAATCCGAGGTATCTGCCTGCCTCGACGCCTCTCTCACTTGGCAGGGGGCTCTGGACTTAGAATTTTTTTCGCTGGGTTGACTCGAGAGTTGGATACGCGCATATTTTCTCGAGGCTAGTACCTCACCTTGGCCTCACGGTACTCCGAGACGGCTCGTGAGTGGTTGGCCGTCAATGGAGCTAATCTTTTTTGAATCGTGAGCCGGTTCTTGGAAAACATTCGATACCATCCTTTTTCGTATGTGATAGACCAATTAACTCCAATTATCGGACTTCGGTCAGTTCGGTGCATGACGTCATTCCTAACCCTAGTAAATGTAGCTTATGTGTTTATTGCCTTATTACCAAAGAATAATAGTTTCGAGTGCACACAATGTTGCTATGCAGGGTAGGATATAATTACTTTAGAATAATTTGACGTTTTAGGCTGCCATTATTAAGGCATATTTTCATATTTTACATATGCTACACATTTACATATAGAAAAGCTACTAATTAACTATTTAATTCTGATAATTGAAATAATGCCTCTTGCATGGTTTTTAGGCTTTTAAACAATTAGATGTTTTGAATATGTATTTGCAGGAAATATCAAAATTCTCTTTGAGTCAAACCACCTACTTTTAATTGTTTTTATCTGTACTTGGCCTGTACAACTCAAATCACTTTTACAAAGTATTAACCTTAGAAAAAAATAACTATTTTATAAATTCTTTTTTATATCTTTTTATAATTTCAAGCAGCATAAAATTAGTCATTCAGAAGTTACACAAAGGGATAGGTTTAAAAAATTAGACAACCTTCAGTATTTTTTTTAATCTTTATTATGATTCATAAATGCATTTGTTGAGATGTTTTAGAAATTGCATCAGTATTCCAAATATACTTTTTTAACTGAAACATTATACTGAAATACCCTCTTAGCCACTATCAAAAAAGTTAGTGGTGGAGGAGTTTCTGTTCAGAGGCCTTATTTAAGGCTGATGCCCACATGAAGTGGGCTTCTTTAGATGCTGACGGCACAGTCCAATTTGGCCCCAGCAAGGAAATATACTCATCTCCTTCAGTGAGAAAGCTACCTGATCAACCTTGATTCCCATGGATACTCTTCTCACCTGGCATAAATATCCAATGGAAAACCTGAGGGAAGACAATTGAAGTATGATGAATTTTTAAGTTGAGATGAAGTTTTAAGCAAAAATATAAATACTTGTGTTCAAAAAGGCTAAAGAAATATTTCCTTGTTTAAGACTGAAAAATTGGTTCCCCTTCAAAACTTAAAAAAAAAAAAAAAATGGGAACTATCACTTGATATCTTAAAAATAGCTAACTGAAATGAATAACTTCTGACCACTCAAATATCATGTAAGAAATTTGAATCTAAAATGCATGGATATGTTTGTGCATGCTGATCAAATGAATTTTTTTAAACATTTATGCTTCAACGATTTCAAAATATATTTAAATATTATCATACGACTGTGGGAATTATAACATTAAGTTAAAATAACAATGGAATCTCTTTCCTTTCAAGTAAAGGGAGATTAGGTACAATGGAACATTGAAGAACATACATTTTGCTGTGTTAAATATGTTTATTTAATGGAAAATTACCTGGGCTATTAAGTTCACATGTTTTTACAGAGTTATTGATGATTTAACAGTTTTTCTAAAGGAGCTCCAACAACTTCTTAGTCTCTCCTTCCACCATCTTCCCCTGCCTATTGGAGCTATATTTACCAAAAAGGTTACCAAATATGAACCAAGGAATGAAGAAGGTTGGGATATGATAATATATGTAGAGGAGAGTGTGATGGTCGAGTCCAAGGCAGGAGAGGTGGGAAAACAGTGAGGGTAAACAAGGAAATGTTTCGCCAGTTATCAATCATAACATCAGCCTATCTTAATATATTTTAACGGAGGAAAGTAGGACTTGTTGAAACAAATTGTGTGGTTACATCACAAAAAGTAGTTGCTAATACCAGTGGATAAGCATATATCAGGAACATATGAAATGTTACGGCGATTGGAAAAAAATCAAAAGGGAATGAAATCAAAACTAATTTTGCAGCATGGTAGGGGAGGGGAGGGAAGGTAAGTTTTTCGGGGATAATTTGAAGAAAGTGGGAATAATTGCAGGAAGGGAGAATGCGAGGAAGAAGGAAGTAAGTTAGTTTTATGTTTTAAGGGTTCGTCAACAGCCAAGGTCATTTTGTGCCGAAGTCTATTAATTTAAGAAAATAATGTTTTTAAGTAAATTTAAAGGCATTTAAATTAAAAGGCAGAATGAAGGGAAAGAGTTGATACTTTGGATGAAATTGAAAGTATGTGTTAAACTTGTGTGGTGGAATACCTTACACCCAGTAAACATCACAGCTTTGACAGAAGTAACTAATGGAAATCATTGGAGTAAAACCACTAGTAAAAAAAGACCAGACTCACAATCACCAAAGAACATTCATGGGAGAAATTTTTTAACAATCCAGGGAAATCATTAATTACCTCAAAAAAAGAAAAGAATGAAGCAAAGAAATTGCACATACATTAACTAAAGGAATGAGTGCCCAAATTATGTTTTTATTATCCACTGACCATCCATATCATGTACGTATAGGAATCTTAAAACAAAGAAATTTACAAAATACATTTCTGCACTATGAACATGCTCAAAAAAAGAGTACACATTAAAGTATGTAATACAAACCATGCATTACAATTACTTCATGTGAAGGTTACCATGGTGCTGAATTGCTTGTCTTTGCATTTCTGGGTTCTACATCTGCAATGGTTGTCTTTTGGTGATGACAGTTTCACTGGCCATCCTGCCTGCATCTTCAGGTGGAAGGTATTTTTCGAAGCTTCCTGGTCCACTTTATAAAGGGCTGGTAGTCAAGTACTGTGCTCTGATTGGATAATCCTTTTCCATGCACTATTTAATGGATATCCATTGTCCATGCTGATATTTCTTAGTCTTAGAAAAGAAAGCTTTGAAAAATACCTTCAACCTGAAGATGCAGGCAGGATGGCCAGCGAAACTGTCATCACCTACAGACAGCCAACACTGATGGAGAACCTGGAAATGCAAAGAAAAACATTACAATAATTAGTTATTTAAAAATGTATTCAATGAAAAATAACATTTCATTAGAAGGAATTTCCCAAGTTTCAATTTGAAACCACAATTTATCACTAATTTTCAATGACCTTAGTATTGCGTTTTAAATTATTACACCCATTACCATTGGGGTTTTATATGAAATTGCTGATTTATGATAACTTACGTGGATGTTATGATGCCTAGTTGAATATGAGTGAATATTGCTGTTTACATGAAAGATATGGATATTATTTATGATCAAGACAGGCATGGCAAATATTTATTATATTACATAGAAGGAATAAGAAAATTGGAGTTTTTGAACAAGGGCCTATATGGTTGGAAATAACTTGGTACAGCATGCGCACACAATCCCCAGAACACTATTCCATATGATTCCCCAGGAGAAAAAAGTGAAATGATACACTAGTTTTAATACCTCTATAGACTTATTCAGGAACCAAATAGCGTACATCAAAGTGAGCAGTCTAGAACATAGATTAGCATCAATATTCCATGCACCAATTCATTAAACATGTAGACCTAAAACCTTTGTATTGAATGAATAAATAATTATTCCTTGTTAAGATTGAAATCAATATCCTCTCACAATATTGCAAGATTGAATGCAAGGTCCCGTCTTTCTTTTCAAAACTAGTTCATAAGTATGCTAAGACTTTCATAGTTTCACCTAAAATGATAGTGCTCAAAATATAATTAGCAAACTTCAGTGATTTAATTTTTCTATTGACATTTTGTCAAAGCATTTTATAAGAAGGAACTTTGCAAATTTTGACATAATAATCCATCTTGCAAAAGGTAATTCTTATTGAAATAATTTTTCAACACACAGAAAAGATGAAAGAATAATAAAAGCAACTTTAATATGACACTTTCACACAAATTAAAGTAATTTTAATTTTCATTAGAGTTCCTACTGGTTTATCTCTTGAAGAAATTGATCAAGTTCTTGATATAACATTTATTGTGGGTAACAATACTTTTGTTAAATTAAGGTGAGGAATTAAAGCTATTTCTGATTCCACTGAAATTATTTTAATTTGGTTTAAATTAACTGGTTTAAAAATAGATTACTCAAACTAAGCAGGGGGTTTGTGGTAGACCAATGGGTAGTACGTTGGTTTACTGACCTGAGGGCCCAGATTTGATTCTGAGTGATGTGTCTTGAGACACACTGCCCTTCCATGCTGTGGGATTTTTCAGGTACCAGATCTTCCTCAGAAACCACGAAGTGGCCCAAGAAAAGGAGCTCGCCACCATTATTATTCTGTTGATTAGTGAAGAAATTCAGTGTATCTGCAGAGAAAGTTATTTCAAAATATTATTTTTTAGGATAGACAAAATTGGTGGCTGGTTTCACCGAGCTCCAACACGCTGGGATGGTTGCTTGGTTCTCCTTATACAAAGATTCCTGGGAAATAGATTCTAGTCTCACACAAACCCGACGCTAGATTTGAGCGCACAGCCTGTGTGCTAGGATGGGGAGCGCGATACTATTTAGGGTGCCACCGTCGCGTACGAAGGAATGAACTACAAAATTCATCGTGTAACTTAATCTATCCATATAATCGATGGTTTCAGGCGTTATTTTATGGAATCTGTTCATACTTAAGCGGATAAAATAATACTTTGTAATTCCACAGATTTATTTCACAAACACACGACCCGGGTTTCGACGTACAACGTCATCTTCAGGTCAGGCCAGAAGATGACGTTGTACGTCGAAACCCGAGTCGTGTGTTTGTGATATAAATCTGTGGAATTACAAAGTATTATTTTATCCGCTTAAGTATTAATCTATCCACTTAACACAAGATCGAATGAACAGTCCCTCCCCATTTCGAATAACATGGAAAACGAGGGTTAGACCAGAAGGTAATCAAATTATAAATTGTGGAGCGTTTACAAAGACGAAGAATTGGACGTCGCAAATCGAAAGTTCAATGTATGTGCAGACAAGAATTGGAAGCTACCGCGGCCCTGATTACAACCTCAGTATTGCCGAGGATATTTGTAAATTTTGGGGGAGCTGGCCGAAAGCCGAGGTCATTAGCGCCATTAGGGGTGGATGAGAAAGGAGGAAGGGTGGAGAGAAACCTGACGTCGGCAGTAGTCCACTCTTAACGAAAGGCGCCGAGGGGTCCGCACTTTAACGTCCCGAACGACGGACGGTGCACTCACTCAAAGTGCTCTTCACAAAGCACCTTCATCGTAGGGATCGAGACGCCATTGAAAAATACCTGCCGCTTCAGGGATTCAAACTTGGACCCTCTGGACGTACGAAAAGCCAGAAGTTACCAACCACACCAACCAGATCCCCATTGATGACAATTACGGGACCATCATAAATACATTTCCAGGACAATCACTAACGACAATTTAGCCTGGCTGAAGGTCGGATTTCCCACGTTCTTCAACCTTTTGCTCAGTTTATACGGACACCAGCAAGAGAAAGCGCATTTCAAAATATTTTTTGTAGGCTTGACTACATACATACCAACATACAACCGTCAATTTTGGAAAGTGGCCCAAAGATCTAGGTAATCGAAATTTAACAATTACAAAATTGATACATTGAACACATTCATGAAGAAGCCTAATCTACCACTGTATGTTTCCACATGGGCATGTATTAAATCGCCACTCACCTATGATCTGCCCGTGATTTCTACCCCTTAGTCTTTACCTTAGATTTGGTGGCTCGACGATATGCCCTCGCGGGTTTCACCAACTCGGGGATAGCGGGGAATCCAACCGCTTCGCTCGTCTGATTCTTCCTGGCTCTCAAAGCGGACTGGCGAGGCCAAGTGCCCGTCGGGAAGTAAGGGGGGGGGGGGTGGGAGCTTCCTGGGCAGGGCGGGGGAGGTTAGGGGGAGGGCGGGGGAGGTTAGGGGGGTGGGAGGGAGGGGAATTGAGTGGGATACTTCGTACAAGAGAAAGAAATCGAATTGGGACGATGGAAAAGGAGGCGGAGGGAATCGTTAGCCCATTTCAATTCCGAAAGTGCGCATTTCAAAGGGCCCTACACTAGAGCGAACTGGAGTCCTACAGTTAAGCGCCCCCTTCCTCGCCGAAAGCTTGAGTGCCGAGTTTACAGCTGCTTCCAAGACCACCAGCCAACGATGCAATAGCGTGCCCCTCCAGAAATGTACCCGCGTCATTAAAGGATCCATCGTACTCCTCACTAGGTAGTATGAACCTGAATATTTCCTTAGTTTTTTTTGAGTTTCTTACATAAGGGCAAGGCACCTTGTACATTACGGGAAGGGTGGGTTGGATGGAGGGTCAGAGGAGAGGAGGAGGGATGGTTGAGCCACAGGTGAAGCAGCATTGCCGATTCCGCCTCGGAAGTGTGATGAGTCAACTGCGTCCCATCCGTCGGACTGTGCCGTGCACTGGATATCCTTGGGTAGCATTCAATTCCTCTTTCGCGGTGACTCTATCGTCTCTTTGGTTAGTCTCAATTCCCCTACCCTCATGCGGGTTGGGGGATTGAGAATTCTCCCACAGTATCCCTGCCGTTCGTAAGAGGCGACTAAAAAGCGGCGAAACATACCCGAAAACTAATCTCCCAGTCAATCGGCATTCGTCACGTTAATATGTTTTGAAAGAAAATTGGAAGTGGGACCTCTTTTTGCCGAAATTCTTTCACTTGGTCCTCCAAAGTCATTACTTCAAAAACCGAGCATAACGTTTCTGAACATTCCAATGCATGATACGAAGAACGGAATGAAAAAATGGCGCTTTGCCCATTACAATGCAATCAAAATCAGAATTAACAGCGTATTATACAAGTACTTGTGAGAGCATGCAGACCATTATGCTCTCACATGCCCTTGGTCCACCGACTAGAATATATTAAATAAATTAATACACTTCATTATGGCTTGATGATCAAAATTCGGATTGGCCGTAGTTAAGCGTGACACTTTTTCTCAGAATATTGCTAGTCATTTTCGGTGAAACTTTGTACTTAAAACTAGGCGAGGAGTATGTCTCGGCGCCACAACAGAATGCACCTGCAATCAATATTTAGGTTGCCCCGAAGGACTTTGAGAGAGCCGCATGTTTATGGTTGCCATTTCTAGCTAAATTCTCCAGGAATTCGGCCATTGAAGCCATCCCCTTCCGGTTAGAGGCTCAATTAGGCATTGCAGGCTTATTTCCATGTTTAGTTATGCCGGTTAAATTAAACCAAATATCCAAATACTACCTTGATCAAAAAGTTCCCGGAATAACCACCGTGTGGCGCTACCATCGTTCCGATTTGAGTTCTGTTTTTTTGGTTAAATTGGTACATCTGTTGTTGATATTCCCTTTAAATCTTAGTGTCATAACTTGACATTTGCAAAAGTTACGTAGCTGAGAGTACATCTATCTCTGTGTGTGTTGGCGATTTTTTACAATTGCAGAAATGGATTTAAATTTGCAACAACGAACTTGTATTAAATTTTGCGTAAAAAACGGATTTAGTGGCGCACGGACGTTGGAAATGTTGGAAAAGTGTTTCGGCAACGATTCTCTAAAAAAAACGGTCGTTTACCAGTGGCACGAGCGGTTCAGAAGTGGTCGTGAGTCAATCGAAGATGATGAACGCAGTGGCAGACCATCGACATCGAAAGTCGGTGAAAAAATTGATAAAGTAAAAGAAATGTTGGTCAATAACCGCAAATTAACCATCAGAGAAATAGCGGAGGACTTGAACATTGCCTATGGATCCGCCCAAGACATTGTGGTTAATGATTTGGGTTTCCGTCGTGTAGCAGCAAAGTTGGTGCCAAAAGACCTCAATTTCATGCAAAAAAGAGACCGTGTTGACGTCGCAAAAGACATGATTTGCGAGGCTGAATCCGATCCCACATTCATCAAAAGGATCATTACTGGAGACGAGACGTGGGTTTATGAGTACGACACGCAATCCAGACATCAGGCAAGTGAATGGCGTTCACCAAATGAGCCGAGACCAAAAAAACCACGTCTTTTTCAGTCAAAAAAGAAGGCAATGCTGACGGTTTTCATGGATTACAACGGTGTAGTGCATCATGAATTTTTGCCAGAAGGCCAGACAGTAAACAAAGAGTATTATTTGGGCGTTATGAGACGTTTGCGTGAAGCAATTCGCCGAAAGAGACCAGAAATCGTCGCACAGTGCGTCGAGACCGTCGCACAGTGCTATCATTATTCGTAATTTTTTGACGAAAAATGCAACAAATACCATCCAACAGCCACCGAATTCACCTGATTTGGCTCCCTGTGACTTCTTTCTGTTCAATCGAGTTAAAAAAACCATTACGGGGAACGCGTTTTAGCAGCCGAGAGGAAGTAATGGAAAAATCGCAGGAAGCACTGCTGGACATACCGAAAACCGAATATAAAAAATGTTTCGAGGATTGGATCAAGCGCTGGCATAAGTGTGTTGCAGTCGATGGGGATTACTTTGAAGGGGACAATATAGATTTAGATGAATAAACTTGTATTTTTAATTTTCTGAATAAATTCCGGGAACCTTTTCATCAAGGTAGTATATCCAAATATGAAATGGCGGCGAAGAGAAGACGGATGGGGTCTCAGAGTGGGAGCAGACGCCTCCGGGGAAGGAGGAGGAGAAAGGGGAGACGGCGGTGGTCAAGGAAACGAGCCCGAAGACGCACCCAGTGGGGGGGCAGGAATAGGGGTGGGCACACATCCACTTCTGACTGCGTGGAGAACAATAGCAGAAGCTCAGGAGGGAATGGGTGGAGATATGAAACAAACCTTGAGATTTATTGTGGTGGGGAAACAATCAGTGGAATCCGTTGTGATGTGAGCTACTACATGTGGTCTAGCATTGAATAACCCAAAGAAACGAGTGAGTCTCGCCTATACTAACTTGTGAACTCGGGTGTTTTGAGAGTACCTTACTGGGAAATAAGAGCCATATGATTCAATTTCAATATGTGAAGTAGGTTTGGATAACGGTTCATCATAGAGGACTTTTTTCTTTTATCTTGTAGCATAGCAGAACAGAACAGTACGTAACTTTTGAACAGCAAACTGGTTACGTATAATTTCTTCCTTGGAAACAACTATACATGGAAATCATAAATTCATGCAACCCCTACATCCATCAAATACCATCATGACTAAAATAAAGTCGTAAGATAACATTTTTAAAGTCATGACCCTAATTCTATTATCCCAAGGGAAAACGAAAACTATTGTGCACATAAAAATCTTCCATATGGATTAAATGGACAGAATAGCTAGACAGTGACAACAATTCAGTTGATCCATTCAAGAATTTGTGTATTTCTCGTAAGTGTGTGAATGGGAGCGAAAAGAACTTGATCATAGAGCCAAAAGCCAAAAAGTGTTGTATTCCAAGCTAAATAAAATAATAGATTATGCATATCAGATATACGAGGTGTGTTCAGAAATTAACGGGAATTTTTCATTTCGCGGGCTTGAAGAGTCCGATTGTCAAACTTTTTTTTATTATGTTGGGATACATGCCCCTGAAGTATGGTCAAACTTTCAGCTGTTTTCATTGTGGACTTTGTCTGTGACAGCCACTAAGGTTAGACGTGTTTTAGGAGCTCGGTGATTTTCGTTTGTTGAAAGAGATGGATCAAAGAATTTGTATCAAATTTTGCGCAAAAAATGAAATAAAGTGTAACAAAGTGTGTGAAATGTTAAGAAAGATCCATGGTGAGTCTGCTAGGAGTTAATCAAGAGTTTACGAGTGGTATGAGCGTTTCCAAGAAGACCGTGAAGACCTTGAAGATGACGAACGCCCTGGACGCGCTCTCCAGCACATCAACAGTCGATGAAAACGTGGAAAAAGTGAAAGAAATGGTTATGAATGATCGCCGAATCACAATTAGAGAGGTCGCTGATGATGTTGGCATATCGATTGGACCATTTCATGACATTTTTCCCAATTTTTTGGGCATGAAACGCGTGGCAGCAAAATTCGTTCCAAAATGGCTTTTGCACCACGATTATGCACCAGCTCACACTTCATTGCTTGTTCGTGAATTTTTGGCCAAAAACAATACTGTAACTATGCCCCAGCCTCCATATTCGCCAGATATGGCTCCGTGTGACTTTTTCCTATTTCCAAAAATTAAGAGAACCTTGAATGGCCGTCGTTTTACAGCGATAGATGACATTAAAAGCGCATCGCTGAAAGAACTGAAGGCTATCTGAACTATCGAGTTTGAGAAGTGTTTCGGATTGGAAGAAGCGCTGGCACAAGTGCATAATCTCCAATGGGGACCACTTTGAAGGTGACAATATCAATGTATAAGAATATGTAAATATTATTGTCCGAAAAATTAAAATTCCCGTTAATTTTTAAACGCACCTCGTATGTAAATATAGAACTTATAAATGCAATTTATATCATTATATCTGATTTTTAATCTATAAAATTGAGTTGTGGTATTCAAAATGAAAAATTTTCTCCCAATGGACTGATTCAATTAGACACTAATCACAAAAATTAAGATGATCTGGTCTCTTGCATCAAATAAAGAGTTGTGTCTATCCTGTGTCTCATTCAGTCTCAGAACATTTTCAAAAAATACATAACACTCGCTCCAATGACCAAGGTGCTTTTCTGGAATTGATAAGGTATTTTTCTGATCAGAATATCATATTATATATGCATATGTAAAAATATATTTTCACCTATACATGGCAAATATCTACATTTTGCTGTCCAACTCCTTGGGTAAATGATAAAAATAAAATAAAAAATTAATGTAAAATCAATTTTGATTTTTAATTTATATCTTTTCTGAAACCACAAAACAGGACAGAGGGTGGAGATTTGTGTTTACTCTAAAAAGGGCCACAGTTTAAGGTGGCAATCTTGAATTTGCAATTAAAGATGATGATCAGGGATTTTTTGATATGTCAACATGTAAGTTATTCACCTGTACATGCTACTCTTATTAAATCACAAATTTTAAAATACACGGCGAAAGCCAACAGGCTATATTATCTCAACATAGCTGGCTAAAATAAAAGTTTTGTAAACAAGGCTCTTGCTTACTGAAGAAATAAGATTATTTGTTGAAGATACTAATTTATATTTTGTAACTAGGAGCTCTTTTTAATTCATTGGAACACTTCATGTTTAAGAATATCATGTTGTACTAACATCCTTAAGCCTTGTTTGTTAAGCAAATTTGAGAGCTGATGACCTCTCTTCTCGAAATTCGGGCATGCATGCCAAATCGTGCATTCCTTGTTTTTTGTATTTGATGTGAACTTTCTCTTTCCGTGCAATAGTTTGACCTTATACAACATCAATCATCGGAAATCAATCATAATTTTCGAATGGCCCTGCTCTTCACTGATTTCATCTATCTTCCAACTTCTTTTTTCTCATATCTCTTCGCTTTTACCGCCCGTATGCCCGTATGGGCCGACAAGGAACGCTTGATTTGCTTTAGCTTCTTCTTGTCGTATATCACATCCTTCATTTCTACTTTCCATTCGTCACGACCCTTCTGTCTCACACAAGCTATTGTGTCTCAGAATACTCCCGCCATGTTATTCTTATTCTTACTTCTTTAATATATCTGTCATTCCGACCGTATTCATTAATTCCTTTCTGCGTCACACATCCATTTAACCTTTTTTTGATATCATATCATCTGGACAAACACGTCTCATATCCATGGAGAGGTAACACTAGCCATTTTTGCCTTTATAAGGTGGCATTTTCTAATTTTAACGTTGTTCAATTTATGTTGTGCAATCATTTTCTTTCCGTTGATGGAAATGTTCTTGACTCGCTCTTTTTCTGAACGTGTGTCTTAGTTGATTTTCCGTTGCATTTTCCTTAAATCCCGTCTTTTCTATTTTATTTTAATTTTTGCTAATTTCTTTCCAGCACTTGAGTTTGCTTATGCTTTTTGGGCAACGTATTTGCCATGTACTGGAGGGACAAATCTCATGGTCAATATTTGCGACGCGCATAAATACCCGTAATAACATCGACCATATTTTCATAAATATATTCTACCTTAAGCCTTGTGAATTCCCCAGCTGTGAAGTAATTAAATTAAACTTCTCCATCCGTTCTATAGAAATATGTTGATGTCCGACACCATGTCACGCAAGGGTAATTTCATCATGGAATCGCTGGAACTCAACCGCAAATGCGCCAGGTAGTAACTTGCATTCGCAAACTACAGACTATAATTGATTCTTAGATTTCCAATGTGTTTTTGTTTCAATATTTAGGGGTCTTTTGAAATAATTAGCAAATGACGTGATCTCTTAATGGGATTTAAATTCTCGTAGCCGATTTCAAGGTTAACAGTTTAATGATTGTCTTTTTTGTGTAATTTGAACGAAGGATTAAATGACAAAAAATATAGGGAAATAATGGAATTTTCAATCAAGGCAATAATTTAGCATACCAATTGAGAACACATAAGATTACTGACAAAAGCAATAAAGTAACTGAACTGTAGACTACATTAAACATAAAATGATATACATACTTGCGTATAATTCAAAGAAGAGGAATAGCCACATCCAAACAATATGTTCTGGTAAATAATAAACAGTTCCAAGGCAACCCTTTCTTCACTTTTTAAATATATTTAAATAAAATAACAATTTATAACAATAGTAATCATTTCCTGCTTGGCCCACATTAATTGACTTTACTTAAGAAAAATTCGCCATCTAGTGTAGAAAGTATATAATCTGACCTAACATATTTTTGATAGTATTGGGAATCACGGAATTTCACGAAACGGCCCCAAAGTCGCCCCAAAGTTACTCAAGAGGTGGCCAAGTTTTTCCACTGAGTTTTTCCAGAGTTACCCCAAAGCTGCCAAGGAGTTGCCCCCGAGATGGCCTAGAGTGGCCCAAATGCTTCCCCAAAGTTGCCCAATGTTGCCATAATTCTTGTCCTACTTGACTTTAGCAAAGATTTTGGTTCCATTTGCAAAGATGTACTACTGGCTAAATTAACTTGCCTTGGATTTTCAAGAACCGCCACTACATGGATTTCCTCTAACCTCTCCGGAGGCCAACAAAGAGTGGTGGCTGGTACACACTTCATGGCTCAATACATCGTGCGGTTATATTTTATTGTTTCAGGCTTCACTTCGTGGAAGTATTTAATATCCATACTAAAAAGAAAGACTTGTACCATATCATAAAAATCTGTGGAAAAGTACAAGTATTTCTTTTTAGTATGGATATCGTGCGGTGTTATACAGGCCTCAATCCTCGGACCAGTGCTATTCTCAATGTATATAAATGACATTTTTTCATCTATTTACCACTCCAAATATCACCTTTATGCAGATGCCTCCTGATATATTCAAGTACCAAGATCAATAGCCTTCCTCTTGCTATAAAACAAATTATTACTGACCTCAATAACATAACAAGATGGAGCACAAAATTACATCAGCCTTAATTCACATGAAACGCTAGCTATAGTGATTGGATATCCTAAACTGCTAAAAATCCCTTGCTGTATGTCAACGACCACTTGTATCTTCAAGGTACATTCATTCTATTGAAGAATGTTATTACAAATCTCCCATGGACTACAATCTTGTCGTGGTGGAAAGGCTTGTGCGTTCCGATGACCTCTAGAACTGTGCTGGCGGGAGTAATAATAATTGCTCCTGGTAGGATCATCCATGCCAGATAGATCGAAAGTTAGGAGCCAGACGAAAGTAAGTCTGCCGAGCGTCTGTTCCTCAGTGAGGCGGCTGCAAAGGCGTCTGACCACAGTGGGGCGGCCATTACCTGATGGTGTCACGTTAAAAACACTCTTGAGGAAGGCAACGGGAAACCACCTCAATTATTATTCCCAAGAAAATAATGATGGGCACTATGGAGAATATGAGTCTTTGCAACTACGGGACTCGGCCCAAGCGGCCGTGTGTCGTGCCCGGCAACGGGGGAGGCAAGGCTTCCGCGGTCATCATTCATCCCACGAAACCCTTGCAGGGGAGAAATAACAGCAGCAGGACAGAAGACGCAGAAGAAGACGAAAGCAGTTAAAATAGGAACATGGAACGTCAGGACATGGTTGAGGACAGACAAATTAGAGAATCTTAAGCGAGAGATGAAAAGAGGTAATATAGATGTTTTATGTCTATGTGAGGCGAGATGGAAGGATAGCGGGGATTACTGGATTGACAATTATAGAGTGATATACAGCGGCGGGGACGAGAGCCAACGAGGGGTTGCCGTAATATTAAATACAGGGGTAGGAAGAAGCGTAGTCAACATAGAGCAAGCAACTGATAGAATCTTACTCGTAGAGATTAAAGCAGAGCCGACGAACTTGGTCACTGTCCATATGCCACCGAGCAACCACAAGGAGGAAGAAGTCGATAGGGTGTACGATGAGTTAGAGGATATAATCGCGTGTGCTCCTGCAGGGAAACATTTGGTAGTGACGGGGGATTGGAATGCGACGGTAGGCGAAGGAAGAGATGGTGGTGAGGTGGGGGACTATGGGTTAGGCACGAGGAATGAACGCGGGGAGACAGCAATTGAATTCTGCAGGAGACAGGGGTTAGTCATCATCAACACATGGTTTAGGCACCACAAAAGGAGTAGGTTTACATGGAAAATTCCAGGTGACTCAGAAAGGCATCAGTTAGATTATATTATGGTTAGGCACATGTTTAGGAATAGTGTGATAATTTCGCACAGTTTCCCAGGAGCGGATGCGGACTCAGGCCACAATTTAGTTGTTATGAAATGTAACGTCCGTTTCAAAAAGATAAGGCAGGGGCGGCGGGTTAGGAAATGGAATGTAGAAACATTAAATGGATTAATGAGGAAGGAGTATCAGCAGGCTGTAGAGAAAAAGATGGATGACGATAAAGAGCTGAGTACTATCGAAGAAAAATGGGAATGTATAAAGACGGTGATTTCGAAAGCCGCAAAAGACACTATAGGAACCGTTAACGGGAAAATGATAAGGAAACCATGGGTAACGGATGAGATGACTGCAAAGATGGGTGAGAGAAGAAGATGGAAGAATGTAAGTACAGAGTTAGGCAAAAGGAAGTAAGGGAAGTCAGTAAATTGAGAAGGGCCATAAATAAAGAAAAAGAAGAATGGTGGAAAACGCAATGCGAGGATATGGATAATTTACAGAGGAAAAGTGAAATTCGTGCGCTACAGAGCAAGGTTAAGTTATTATCGGGAAGTAAGAAGGCAAGATCTGTGCTAACAGTTAAAGATAAGTGGGGTAGGGTAATAGTTGAACCAGGAAAAATCCAAGAGAGATGGAAGGAATATATAAAAGCACTGTATGGTAAAGAACTTAGGCCGACAAGGTTAGATATAGATGAAGATAGCTTAGGTCCAGGCATACTCGAAGATGAAATAGAAAGGGCATTGAAGGAGATGAAAGCAAATAAGGCAGTGGGGGTGGACAACATTCCTGTGGAACTGTTGAAATGTTTAGGAAAATGCGGGAAGAAGGCCCTATATAGACTGATTCGTAGTACCTATGAGGAAGGAATCTGGCCGGAAGATTTTGTGAGATCGGTGTTAGATCCTATTCCAAAAAAGGCAAAGGCTACATCATGTGAGGATTACAGAACAATAAGTTTGATATCCCACGCAGCTAAAGTTATTCTCAGGATCATCAAATAAAGGATAGAGAGTAAGGCAAATGATTACTTAGGGGATGATCAGTTTGGGTTTAGGAAAGGAAGAGGTACGCGTGATGCCATTGCAGTAATGAGATCACTAATCGAGAGGAATATAGAATACAATCAGGACGTATTTGCCTTTTCCGTAGATTTCGAGAAAACGTTTGATAGGGTAAATTGGGAAAAATTAATGCGTGTATTGCAGAAAATAGGAATGGATTGGGGGGACAGGAGACTGATCCGCAACCTGTAGATGTCTCAGACTGCTCAGGTGCGAGTGAGGAACAGAGAGTCTGGATGGGTAGTGTTAGGAAGAGGGGTAAGGCAGGGTTGGCCATTGTCACCGGTGCTGTTCAACGTATATGTGGAGGAAATGATTCAAGAGGCATGGGAAGAATTGGAGGTAGGAATGAAAGTCGCAGGAGAATACGTAAAATCGGTTAGGTTTGCTGATGACCAAGCATTAGTTGCTCAGTCAGCCTAGGAGTTGCAAGCATTGCTGAGTGAATTGGAGGTTCAGTGCGATAGATATGGGATGGGAATCAACATTAATAAAAAAAGGTTAGGCGATTTTCCAGAAAGAAAAAGGCTAAGCTAAACATTAAAATAGAAGGGGAAAAATAGAGCAGGTAGAACAATTTATGTATCTCGGAAGTGTTTTGGACCAATATGGTCAAAGTAGTAGGGACGTAGGGAGAAGAATTGCGCTAGACAAGGAGGCTTTCTCAAGGAGGAGGGAGTTGATGACGGGGACGTTGAGGAGGGAGGTTAAGACAAGACTCGTAAAAACTCTGATATGGAACCTATGTACTGCGCGGAAATGTGGTCGCTGAAGCAGGAGGATAGACGTAGATTGGAAGCTTTTGAAATATGAGTGTCGAGATGAATGGAGAAGGTGAAATGGACCGAAAGGGAAACAAATGAGGAAGTACTCGAGAGGGGTTTGTTGAGGGGTGAGGAGAGGGGTTTGTTGAGAGAAATCCTATGGAGGCAGGAAAGATGGATGAAAGGCATGTTGAGCGGTGGTGGGATGTTAAAGAAGGTAATAGAGGGGAGAATGTTAGGCAAACGAGGAAAGGGCAGGAACAGGATAGGGATGGTGGACGGGATGAAGGGAGTAAAGAAGTACACAGAGATGAAGAGGGACCTGATGTAGATTAGAATGCTGGATTGGGTTTTGTTTGGAGTTACAGAATATTTATTTGATAGTTGTGTCCATCCAAAAACCTACCTTAACCGGTAGATTACCTAATAATTACAAATCTAGGTTTCCTTATGGATGGATCTTTTCATGATTTTCACATTTTTTTTTAAAACTTGTGAACTGGTAATCAATCCCTCCTCTCATTATCAGTATGTTATGCCCACCACATTAAAAAAGCAGATAATTTCATCTCTTAATAATCCTCACTTTGACTACGCATGGTGACATACAAGACCTTTCAAATGAGCTATTGATAAAACCCCAATGGAGGCAATTAAATCATGCATATATCATTTACAATTTGAAAATTGCTGATCATATAACAGAATATTAATATTCTAGACTGAATAATTGTGTCATTTTAAAGCATAATGCTGAAGTACTGAAGCATGTGCACGTTTTCAATTAATTGGTTTCTCGCCGACATGCATACGGTGGTTCCTGATAAACACAAATTTAGTCAATATGATACCATACTTCTTGGGTTCACTGCTTCTTTGGATTCTTCCGTAGCCACGAAGATATTGGGTTATAACATATGATGGTATCTTCCGGTTTGAATTCCCAAAGAAGCATTGATGACGGGGGGGGGGATATCCGAGCCCCCTCTATTTTTCCCTTCCCTTCGGTCTACACGGCAGGGAATGCGGTGAGTCGGGAAATGTGTGACCTGATGGGGATTTCCAATAGATCCAAGTGGGAGCTATGAGGGAGGGAGTGACCTCGGGTTGGGAAGGGATAAATATAATGCCGGCCAGTGATATCCCGAGGTCAGTACGCCGCCCGTCGGATGGGACGTTGTTGAATCATTGCACCCCCGCGACATTGGCACATGCTGCTACGTGCTTGGCCTCAGCCTTTCCTCCCTCTCCCCTATCCCGACCGAGCACCCAACAGGACCGACCCCTCCCTCCTCAGCCTAACACAAAGCACCTGCAAATGTAACCATACTTCCATTTTGCGATTGATCCTTAGCTCTTTAAGCTAAGGATCAACTGCAATTTCACTTGAAGTAAACACATTGACACATTCACACAGTGAAGTAAAATACATTGACATTCACATATAGTTTGTGTTTTTCAGTGTAAATATTTTATATTCCGCCGGGAAAATCGTTGTAAATTCGTCCACTCTTAATGATTTCCGTAACGACGCATCACTTCTTCTATAATTTCACAAATTTTGGTTACGCTCACTGCTTTCCTGAATTCACAAAACGAAATATTTGTCTAGGAACATTATTCCTGGTTCCATTCAAATTTTTCTCGAAGTCGGCACATTAGAATACCTGACACTTATTCCCGTCCACCGCCATTTCTCCGTTTACTTCACTCTCTTGTGTTATTTCTTAAGCAATGCACCGACGTCTTTCTTCGTCTTCCTCCGTAGACCCTGCCCTTACTACTCCTTTACTGACGCAGTTTGCTTCCGCCTCGACGCCTGTCTATATCACGCGAGTCTCAAAATGTTGAATTTCTAAGTTATGAGGGCGGTTTTATGGTTCCCCTTTTCACACCATTAGCGTATTGTCCACTTTACTAATTATACTGACCCATCATAGCATATGCATGTCGTTGGCACGCGGTAGCTTTTCATGGCTGGGATTACTCGGTTAGTATCCCGCGCTACGGAAGAGTACCGGTCCAAGGATTGCCCCGTAGTTTCTTCCCATAATTTTCACCCTTATGCATTCTCCTATCACATTCTGACCACTTCAACTCGTCGCCTCTTGTACCAAGCTGCTCAAATGTTTCCTTTACCATGCTAATCTACACCTTCCCTTTTCTCATCACGAATTTTAATTTATCTAACCCACTTACTGCTCCAGCACCCGTGCAAACCGGCGGCCCTCCATCTGCACGTTCACCGTCTTCCACTAAACACACGCCCACCCAAACCCCCCCAACCTGCTTGGCTCCCACGCCCATCCGTCTAGCTTCCTTTGCTCCATCTCTTCTCTGGTCTCTGCTATCAGTACCGTCCATTATGTCCAAAGAGCTTCATGTTGAACAGATGTGGACATTCCCGCTCTGTATCTTAGAATACTTCTTCCTGATTTCCAGAATTTACGACGTAGTTGAAACTCTCATTCAGATGCAAAGAAACGGTAATCAAATCATTGCAGCCACTCTTTGACCAACTCACTGAAAACATTGACGCATCATCGCAACATGGCGACGGCACCAATGCAGGGAATTTGCCAGAATTGGGGATGAAGGAGGTGGACACATCTTTAGCTCCGTCCAAAGAAAATTGTTCTGTTTGGTGCAGTGATAGTTTTGCGCCTTGCTTTAAAGGGCAAGGTGATCGCTCTGAAAGTTTTATAAGTGAGTGTGGAATGAGTGAATCAGCGTGGGACCGTCTATGGAGATCGTCGTGGCTCTGCCGCCGGTGGACCTCGAAGTACATAGTCTCATGGTAGGGATTCGACTCCTCTTGCAGGTGGCAGGGCTCCCTTCAAGGGCGAGACACGGCCACACGACCGCGCTAGGGTCTCCCGATGGGGCTCCAAGGGACTTGAATACGCTTTTAGAGAGCTGGGGAGAAAATTAAAACGATTAATCATCACTGATTGCAAATCAATAATGCTCTTTCTCTGAACTAAGATGGACATAACAGAACAAATGAATGGCAATAGAATGTCGATCTATTTGACATTAGCTTTTTCAAACTCAGTCACGACTTGGCGGATCTGATCATGACCGATATGATAGTGACAGGGTTCACTGCATTTTCCTTGCTAAATTCAAACTCAAGAACGACATTGTGGCGGTCTCGCGGAAAATTACCGAGGCATGCTTCCGTGAAGGTAGTGGTCTTCGTAACCTAGAGAACATTGTTTCCTCGTCGTTATTGTTTTTCAAAAGGGAGGCGACCGACATTTGCGCCATTAGGAATGTTTGGGGAAGGTCGGAGAAGGTTGAGAGAAGCCTGGCGTCAGCCAGGTCTGAATGAAAGGCGCTAAAGGGTCCGCAGTTTAACGTCTCATCCGACGGACGGCGTACATACTCCAAGTACTTACTCCACAAAACACCTTGGGGATCGGGGCACCAAATAAAAATATATGCCTTCTCCAGGATTCCTCTTCTTCTGGTGAGAGGGATCTCCTCGTCTTCATGTCACGTAATCTTCACACTTTGATGAGTAGGGAGAGATGACATTCGCAATTACAGGCAATATGATCACCTAGGCAATCTTCCATTCTCACGGCAACAGAGATCGTATCTAGAAATTATTTCGTCCCTTTTTCCACCGGAAAAGTGTTATCACTGTTAAGAGTAAACCATAGTGAAACGCATGAAGGATCTCAGAAAATCTTAACGAAGACTTAATTCTTGTTACACTTGGCGAGAGATACACAAAGGTAAGCTACCTTTCTGTATTTCCTGTGTATTTGCCGGTAAAAGGGAAAACGTGCTCTGTGGGCAATTGGATTAACTAAATATTCATTAATAGAAAAAAATTGATTTGATACTTCCTATTTGAAAATATACTGCTTCTCTCAGCCATCAATTTTAATTTTCGTTACTTCTTTCACTAAATTTTTTCAATACAGCGGCAGTTCGGTGGATAATGTACTGACTTCCCACCGAAAGGGCCCGGGTGCGAATCCCAGTGGTGGCCAATTATTTTTTATCCCGATCCCTACTTGTGGTACTTCGTGGAGAGCACTTTGCATGAGTACGCCGTCCATCCGATGGGACCATAAACTGCGGACCCCGTGGTGCCTTTTGTCAAAAGAAGGCTAATGCCAACGCCAAGTTTCTTCCTCCAGGGAATGCTGCATATCTTCCTTATCCACCTATCTCTTCTGGCGCAAATCACCTCTGCTGTTGGTCGTCTCCCCTAATAACTACTACTACTTAATGTAACCGTAAATACGATATATTTAGAAACCACAATGGGTTAAGTGAAGTGAAAGATGAGTTCGATTGTGAAAGATTCATGCTAATCTTACTCTGCATTATTCCTCGATGGTTTGAACCTCAAATTAGTATAACGGATTAAAAAAAGCGAGCCCATATACATTCCAGGTATCAAAATGAAAAATAAAATTTGTATTTTTCAAAATTCCCATTTTCCAAGTCTTGTACATTGGAGAGTACAGAGTACTGTACCCTTCCTTCTTTTACACACAAAATAAATATTAGAGTGTGTTGCACTATATTTTAGTTGTATGTGACATAATAAAACCTCTCTATGGGTACAAAAAATAAGCAATTGGCCTTGATGAGTGCATTTTAGATATGTTAAATGACACTTTTCTGCATCATTCCATCAATACTTCACCCCTTTACTTTTAAGGAAGTTTGATACCTATTACCGTAGACCCATATCATTTCTTAGCAGAATAAGAAAGAAGATAAGTGTGCGCACTTCACTTTGAAATGGCCAGCTGCTCCATTAGTCAATCAAAAGTGTGCATGTACTTCCTATTGGCAAAGGTATGGTACATGCTAACAATTGGAACACTCAAATTTTCAGCATTTTGTTGTAATTATGAACTCCATTACCATCTTAAACAAGGAAATATTCAGATCAATGGTTTTACTCTACTTTCAAGCATAATATTGCAAACTGAAATCAATTATTAACATTAGCTGTCACTGTAACATCGGTACTATGTTGTCTAAACTTACTCTTTACCTGACATTGAAGACCTATGGTTAGCGCACTTCATGACATACACTTTTAGATGGTAACTTGTAGAGCACTAAGGAACTCCTTAATAAATTGTAGCTATACAGAGTTGCAATTTCAATGTAGAATTGCAATTAAACTGTTCCAATCACCTGATTATTCAAATTGATAAAAACTAAATGGAATTGGTTATTGTCACAAGTTTGGTAAATTTGAAGTCGCAAAGGGAGGATGTATTTCAAAGAGGACAATACTAAGGCCTTAGTTTCATTTTAGTTCTAGTGAGGCTATTCCTATCTCAAAATATTGATTAATTGAATGGATGGACCTTCTGGGCAGGCCTTGTGGATGCACACACACAGAGACATACACAGACACACATATGTACATATGTATATGGGTATGTGTATATGCGTGTGTAGATATATATGTGTACGTGTAAATGTATATATATTTATGTGTGTGTATGTTGGTGCATGTGTGCATACACATATGAAGCGGCTCACAAGAGAACTGGCATACAACAAGGGGCAAAAAACACCATAGAAGCCTTCTTACACTATTGGAGAACAGGAAATATTCCATGCACCTTGATGAAAAGTGAAATTGGAGTGGACTTGAAAATTAACATATTAATGCAATAAATATTGTTATTGTTGTGTTGTCATTGTTGTCCGATGTAAAGGCCAAAATGTGCTGTTTTCGGACCAAGACGAATACATAAATAAATAAAATGCGTGCATCATGAACCAGAGGGTGGCACCACGCGGCAGGTGAGGGGGCCAAGGTTGTGGTTACAGTCCCTTTGGTTGCCCTTCCCGACGGTCAACAATAGGCACATTGTAATTTGTAATTTATTCATTCACCATAAGCATAGAATTATGCATGGCTTTGTCAATACATGTTTTACACTTCATTTCAGTAAAAAAAATGCAAAATTAAAAATAATGCAAAATAAAATTAGGTAACAATGAGAGAAAAACCTAGTCACTGTTCCCTTCCTAATAATACACAAGTATATGTGTGTATATATTCAATTTCTGATCTGATTAGATTTTCACTGGGAAAAAATTAAAGCAAGCCAATTGAAAGTCATAGGCTTTGATTTCTGAAGTGTACTGAGATGGAATAATTAGTGAGGGAGGAGTGAGGCAGTGGTGCATTCAGGTGAAAAATAGCTGCAGCATCAATGTTCATGGCAAGAACATTGCAGTGGTCAGCCTAGCCTTGCAAACAGATGAACTCATGAATGACCAGTTAAATATCTTAAATGCCTTGTTAAGTCAATGTAATGAAAACAATTAATTTTATTTTGAAGGGGAAGACGGCATATTTCTCTAGCCACAGAAAGCTCTGGCATTTCTCACCTAACTTTGGAAAAGTCATCCGTTTTTTTAGTTCGCCTTGACAAATAGTAAGTGTAGTCTCTAAACAACAAACAATTTAATTGTGACTTGCTTATATAACCCATTCTCCCAATAGCAAATATTCCTGTTCTGGTTGACACACTTTCAGCAGTGGGAATTATGAGGTCGCAATACGACAATTTCAGTGCACACAGTCCATGACCAGTGAGTTAGGTCTCAAAATTTCTCTTCCTTAAGGTCCCACTATTTACTATTGCTTGGTTATACTGATGTAGATTAATGCTTGCAGTTGTCAATATTGTGTACATTTACAAGTGGCTGTTTTGGTATCTTCTTGGAGGCTAATTCAAGCAATACATCCAATAATAATTATGGTTTTCCATTAATTTGTTCGTTAAAACACTATATAAATTTTAATGAACACCCAGAATATTTCACATACACAAGGGTTAACTGCGACAACTTGTGTTCATACAGTTATGTGACTTAAACAAACATATCCATTGACGGAAGGTGTTGTCCCCATTTCATATGAGAAATTTGCTCTCTTTTATAAGCCATGCGATCGTGATGGATTGACACCACTAATGGAAGCAGCAAAATGTGGCCAATGCAAGATGGTCAAGCTATTAATCCCATTAGGGTCAGAGGTGAATCAGAACACCTTAAATGGATTGTCTGCCATTGACTCTACCAGAGACCCCGAGATTGTCCTTGCATTGTTTGAGCATGATTCTTGCTTCCTTTATCTGAGAAACGAAAAGGAAAAAGATGACTTTCAGCACTTAATACCCCATAATGAGTAGCTGAAGAACATGTTTTAATCAAGGGACAAAATTCACCTTTCCATCAAGCAGAAGGACTTCAGTTCAGATGTAAAGAGTGTTTGAGGCCAAAAGATGGGTTTACTATGTGAACAGTTTGGGCCATTCCATTTTGTACATGGCTGGAGTAAATGAGAATTTCGATGCTTTGATCTTCCTTCTAGATTGTAACTTGTGGTATGCAAGTATTGCAGAGAAGGATGAAGTAAATGAAACAAGGAAATATAAAAATGGAAAGTGTGAATGTGCTCTGTCAAAGCTGTACTACCCAATTAAGGGATGTCACATGATGGAGTTTGTCTCCAAGACTCAATACTTTGGAGATATACCTAGCAGTGAGGATTTCAGCAGACGTGTTTTGAGTTCCTTTGAATATCTGAACAGAAATAACATCACCTCAGCACTATTGCTGGGGCCATAGGATGTCCCAGGACTGCAGAGAGTCTTTGAAAGGGCTAGTGTTCAGAGAATGGGGATGGACTGGACAGAGAACATTCATGGTGGAATATACTTCAAGACCTGGATGTGAGTTGGAGCAAAATGATGCAATACATTTGTATTCCAGGACATTGTGAGCAATCTGGCTCATAAGCTCTCAACCATGGCAATGTGGGTTGTGTTCCAAAATGGTGATCCTCCTTACTTCAAGGCTGATAATGAAAGAAGATGAAAGTGAATACAATGGCCTTAAGACCTTAAGGATAATATTCTCTCACATTCCAGTATTTGAGAACTGAGATGATATCATTCCAAAGGTAATAAAATGTTATGATGAAAGTCTCCACAGGCATGGGTTGATTGTACAAGTACCTGAAATGATAGCTAAGTACTTTGAAAATGAAACTGATGGTTTTGATTGTTTGAGGAATGAGGTACCTGAACTTGAGGGCTTTGAAGCTAGTAAAAGAATCACTAGGATAAGTCTTAAGGAATATCAGAAGTTTCTCATGTTATACCAGGAAGAGAGGATTCAAGTTGTTGATGATATGAATTAAGATATCAGAAACTTTAAAGGCAAACACAGTAGTGTCTTCGTTTATAAGACTTCATTTGTGAAGCTAGGAGATCTTAAGTTATCCATCAAAAGGACTGGAGAAACTGATCCCTTTGTTGTCAATGGGAGCTTTTTCAAAACAAATAAGGAACTCTTCAGCCAACGGCTTAAATGGAGGGAAATGGAGACTAGCCATATTCTGGGATAATGATGCACAGCCTGAATTCTGCAAAAGAGATTACTCTGTGAAGGAAACCTGCCCAGGTTATGGCTTTTACAAATTTGATAAATGCATAATCTTTCCACTAGACTCTTAAGTGGCAAATACTGAATGATATCAAGCCTGTGGAGTGCATATTTGCCATTTTCCTATCTGGAATAACAAAGCAGGTTGTCCTGAGGAGGAATGTAAATTTTTGTGGTAAATCTATAATGCTGAAACAATTGATCTGGGAAGATGAAGTAAGTGAGAGTTTTTTGAAGAATAATTTGAATTCTTCGGACATCAGCTTACTTCTGAATGAAGGGAATATAACCTTGGATAAACCTAACCCTTGGACGAGGACAAGTGGTCAGCATGATAAATTTTTCTGGAGTAAACCTGGGTGTTTTATATCTAGAAAATTAAACCAAAGCTATGTTGACTTAAATGTACAGACTCTGGCATAATATAAAAATGATGTTTTCTTTTGTCAGCATTGTCAAAATTGAAGATTTTCTTACGGGAATAAGCAAAGATAATGTAATGAATTGGGATCCTGAACAATGTGATGTCTCCTCTTGCTGTTATATTGTTGAACCAAAAGTTCAACAAAACAAAATGATGAGGAAATATTTAAGGAGTTACTTCAACACCTGCATCAATCTTAGTCTGCACAAATGCTTCACCAACTCAAGTTACAACAGAATAAGTTCATTTACGTCTCTTCTGACAATTCATGGAGGGATGGAAGATGCTTCAGTGGATGTAGGAAAATATTTGATGTCATTGAATCCCATCAATAATTCACTCAAAACACCAACCTTCAGTGAGACTGATGCTGTGTTGATAACAGATGACCCTGGAACTGGAAAAACCATTTAAGTACATCAACTCCTTGCAATAAATTTCAGATTCATTATCCATGGACATGGGTGTCTGTCATGGACCCAAGTTTGGAGGAACATCAGGATCATTACTTACAATGGTCCAAGTGTTCAGCTTCTGACTTTGAGGTTAAAAAATTTGAGGTGAAATATTGACTTTTTGAAATGGTTAAAAATAGGACCTCTGCCCTTGAGCAAAAGACTTTCAACAATTATTGCCAAAGGAAGAATGACATTATGATATTGTTTGATGGGGTTGATGATATATTCCCTAATTACAGAAATGCAATCACTTCATTCATTTTGGGGATAAGGAAACACAACAAAAAATCTAAAATCACATGTAAAAAATATTTGTTTCATCCAGACTTCATGAGAAATGTGACCTTGAAAGTTCCTTAAATACAATTTTTTATCGGCTGGCTTTATTTAGCAAAGAGAACCAATGAACTTCATGAATGGGTATTGGAAGACACTCCTTGGGACTTTGCCATTATAGGATTAGCTAGAGAAAACAAAACCTATCATTGTTAACTTCAGGAAGTTAGTCTCTGAAGCCAATAACCAAGACCTGTCCAATTTCGTAGAAGACATGGACAAAATCTTAAATGATGTCAGAGCAGAAAGGTAATTTAAAAAAAATGGACTTTACAACAGTGGAAAGCATTGGATTAGAACAGTACACTTCATTTCAAGGCCAGGATAGAATCACAGAAACACCACTGCATATTCAAATGGTTGCTGATATCACTTTTGATGACTCCTTGAACATTAAGAAGACCATCAACCTTGTCCAGTTCTATCAGCAATTCTATGACATCAAGATGAAAATCTCTGTAAGGGAGAAGGCCCATGCTGCGATTAATGCTCAGGCAGACAATCTGGTCAAGATGAGTCAAGAGAACACAAGCGAAATATTGGAAAAATTTTCTGCAAAACTACTCCTTGACTATAAAACATATGATTTGAAGAGTGATGACATTGGAGATTCACAAAGCACAGGATTAATGACATTAAGAGATTATGCTCACCAATTTGTGCACAGGACCTTTGCTGAGTTTTTCCTGTCAGAGTGGTTGATACTGAATTGTGGGTGAAGTGTGTGTCAAAGGAAAAAGGATTCCTTAGAGTTAGAGATTTCCTTGAAGATATGTCATCCTTGTTAGAAGGTGTTGATGCAGACAAGGCCAAAGATATTCTTAAGCTCCAAAAATTTAGTTTGTCATCATCTTTGATTATTGAACCTCAATTTGTGAGTGGAATAGTATTGTAAATTTATATTGTGATTTTAAATGGCAATGTCCACCTTCTTCAGTACTTTGCCGACTCATTTGGGGAGAATGTGGCCAAAGTAATGATTAATGTGGATTATAAAAAACGGAAACTGAATCCTATTTGTTTTTGAAGATATGAGTTGGAGACATTATCTTTTGAGTGATCTGATGAGGAAAGAAAATAGATTTGCAAATGCCTTCACCATAGTGGCATATATTATGAAAACTTTTGAACACAGTCCTCCTCTCAATTACTTTCAAATGGTTAAAAAGGTGCTGGCTCTGGCGGAGGAGTTCAAGATGGTACAGGTCATGGAAGAACTTTTACAAAAAGAGGAATGTGATTGCTTATTCATAAACAAGAGTTATCATTCTAGTCATACTGTAGAGGGATATTTACTAGAAGTCTTCGAATTCCTGATAAAGCATTGGAATATTTTTGAGATCTTATAAAGGGAGTACTTCATACTTCAAAAGAGGATTGGTTATCCCGGTTAACAGCAAAAAGAGATCCGAATTTCTTCATTTTGATCATCAATGCATTTATGAATGAATCAGGTCCATTGGATCTCTTTGGGATCTCATCAACAATAGAGGGATGTATAAGGAGTTGAAACTGAACTTCCTCATAGATAAAGATGATTGAAAAGGGAATGCCTTGGCCAACTCTGCTTTCAATGAGCGACCATGGTTACTGCAGTTCATCTGGGATCTGGCTGGGGAACTCATGCAGTCAAAGGAGAGAACAAAACGGCTAATAGACAGTTGCAGCAATTATAATGGGCATGAATTTGGATTCTTACTCCATGAGTTTGTTGTAAACCTCGCAAGTGGTGGAACTATCACTGAGGCTGATTTATTAAAATTAATAATCCATGAAGATAGCAATGGAAATATAGCCTCCGTGTGATATACCTGATTGGTTCTTTCAATGCAGTGTTAGCCCTTTGAACATCTCGTTGAAAGAGAAAATTTGACAATTCTACTTGCTGCCAAGAATGAATTGTATATTTATGATTATCCATATCTCTGGGCACCTTCTTATGAATGCAATGATCCCAATCCCAAGACAGATCTTCTTAAAACTGACGTGTTATTTAGAAGTTAATTACCTGTATCACTATACTGTGGATGACTTTAAGTATAAGTACAATCGCAGCATTCAAAAAGCAGGTCGAAGTGGTAATGGTCCATTACTGATCGAAATAGAATTACCAGTTCCAAATGGAATTTGGTGTGAGCGGCCTCATGAATCTCCTTGAGTATTCAAGGGGTGATAACGATAGACCAAGTATGCTGGACACTAATAAATGTTACACAAGGCCTTTATTGACAGGATACACTCTCAACATTTTGATTCATTCCCTTCCCAAGCAGGAATTGCTTCATGCCTGATATATTTGAGAAGCTATAGCAGCATTTATTTTGTTTCAGAAGACGTTTGCTTGTCCGTGCATGTAAACAACAATATCCGCGATAGTCGTTGATCCCGCCATCTGTGAAGTGCGTTCTGTCATACGATTCTTGTATACAAAAGAATTTTCGGCTTCTGAAATTAATCGGGAGTTATACCTAGTTTATGGACCTACAGTTATGAGTGAAGGAAATGTTAGACAATGGTGCCGTGATTTTTAAAATGGACGAACAAATTTCCATGACGAAGAGCGAAGTGGCAGGCCCAGTATTCTGACGGATGAAATTGTTTCGCAAGTGGAACAAAAACTGCGATGTGATCGTCGATTGACGATTAGTGGCCTGGCTGAACAATTTCCTCAAATTGGACGCACTACTATCTACAATATTATAACGGGAAACCTCGGATACCACAAATTGTGTGCAAGGTGGGTACCGAAAATGCTCACCGACCACCACAAAGAGCAAAGAACGTGCAGTGGACGAGAATTTTTGAGCCGTTACCAACAAGATGGAGATGACTTGTTTCCTCGCATTGTTACCGGGGACGAGACGTGGATATTCTACATCAATCCAGAGACAAAACAGCAATCGATGCAGTGGCGACACTCATTTTCAGCAAAACCGAAAAAGTTGAAGCAAACTCCGTACACAAGTCAAAATTGATGGCTACCGTTTTTTGAGACACAAACGGTGTTTTTTTGGTGGATTTTCTTTGACCATCCACCGTAAAGTCCTGACCTTGCACCTAGCGACTACTTCCTCTTCTTGCACTTGAAACAGTGGCTCGGTGGACAACGTTTCGAAACCGAAGAGGGACTCAAGAACGGCGTTGCCAATTGGTTCAACTCTCAGGTGGCGAGCTTCTATGCAGAGGGGTTAAAGAAGCTGGTGCAGCGGTACGAAAAATGCGTAGAAGTGAACGGCGATTATGTAGATAAGTGAAGTAGGTTTGTAGCTAACTAAAAGTGCCAACAAAATGTGTTTCATATGAGTATATTTGTTCCTGTGACCAAACGACCCTTACTTTATGAGCATGCCTCGTATTTATATTCATTCAAATTTAATAAATACTGTATAATACTATGACAATTTTATGTCGTAGTCACTGCCTTTTATCGATTAAATTTTTACGAATGAAATACTAAATTTTGGTGTGAGATGGGTGTTACTTGTAAATGGTGTTTCCAATTTCATGTAATATAGGATTTTTTAGGTTCAATTTCAAAATTGGAAGTTCAGATAAGTTTATTTCAATGAGATATGTTAAATGATTCATAAATTATTTCATTTATTGCCATTTTTCTCGTTAGTAGTTGACTCCTTTCCATCACTCATGATATTCTCTAAAGCCTGCCGAAACTCCTTGCCAATCCTTTTAATCCTTCTAAATTCCATTTCCTAACCTACTTTCACTCCCTTTTCTTTTTTGAATCGGATGTAATACATTTCATGCCTACTAAATTGGGATCATAGTCCGTCTCCACTCCCAGGAAATTGTGCGAATTGAACATGAAGTTCTGAAATCCATGCCTAAACATAATATAATTTAACTGATAACTTTCTAAGTTAACTGGTGTTTTCCATGAATACTTACAACGTTTGTGCTGTTTAAGCAAGGTATTTTGCAATGATCAATCCCTGTTTCCTGCAGAACTCAATTGCTTTCTCCCATCAGTCATCCTCCATACCTGAACATAAGTCCTCCACTTCATCACTATCTCTTCCTTCATCTATCGTCGCATTTGGTAGGGCGTGGCGACAATATTCGAGACATGATGCGAAGGCATATATATCTTAATTTGCGAGATTGGAGACTGGTATGGGCGAGGCTGGACCCATTGGGTGGGGCGGCTGTCTGTACGCCTTGGAAGGCCCCAGGATCGAAACTAGGTAGCTCTGGGTTCCTTGGCGACAGAATTTGGCGGGAAATCCAGGTATGGGCTCCAGGTTCCTGAGGCAACAGAATTTCCGGGAAGTCACAATTGGCAGAATAAAAAGGAAACCATCACCCATTAATAACCTACCTATGTGTTAAATTCACACTAAATGGGATTAGTACGGGTCTTTAAAGTATCCTCGCCCATTAAAACGACCTTCATTTTAAACAGCGTGATGAAGTGGGATACAAAAACTCAGCTTTCAAAACTCAATTTAGTTCAAAGGTAAGCGACCGATTAAGGGTGGGTTTTGGACGACTCCTAACAGTTCAGTTGCATATCGCGTGGCCTTCCTCTTGTTTTTCCCGTATAATTTCCTTCTTCAGTTCTTCGTAGCTTTTACCTGCCTTCACGCTGTCTTAGACGGCCAATTATCTTTCTTCCTCTACCCCGCCTATCCAAGATTCTCCTTTCTATCACGGCCTTGAACATTCTTTTTTAAATTTTGCACCCTGCAAGCCACAGCTCGCAGTACACTTAATATCTCTAATTTTATTGACATGATCTCTCCTACCGTAGTATCATGGAGCTAACAATACATAATCAACATCACTGCTAAAGAGCTTAACTTCGCCCCTTGAATTAATAGAAAATGTGAAAATATAATCTGTAAAGTATACTTTAATTTCTCTTATCACATCCACATAGGAGGTGACATATTTGAACATCCGCGAGCAGAACATGTGGAACTTATTCCCTGCCTCAACTCCCCTAAATATATTTTTACAGTCGTAAAACATGCAACAGACAGTCGTAGACATCAATGCAATGCCTCAAAATTCTTCAAAGTACTTTTTCCCTAGAGCGGCGACACACTTATGCCAGTGACTTTTCCACGACTTGAAGGATCCATGATAGGCGGAAGGTCCTTAAGGGTACAAGCGTGCAAACTTCTTTGAGGGTATTTAGGTTCCCATGGTGTTGTTTTTTGGAGAATGGTGGATTTCACTTTTGGGAATAAGAAGTAGTCTGCTGGTGCCAAGTGGGAATATTAAGGGGTTGGGGAATCGTCGAGATGCCGTTGATTATATTCGCAAGCAGAGGCTCGAATCGGCTCTTGGTCATCCTTGGTTAAGACCTTTGGGACGACTTCAGTACATATCTTTGCATCGTCAAATTTTCAGTGACAATGGTTTGTATTGTCATCTTATCGATGCCAATATACTATCTACAATCATGCGCACACTTAACCGATGGTCTGAATTCAGCATTTCACGCATTCGCCAGGAAAAATTGTTACCGATATATTTTATACAAACCTTCTACGTACTATCGAAAATGAAGTGTGTAGGGCTTCAGTGGACCATTCTTAGGATTGAAGTACTCACGATAAAAGAAGGCTAGTTTTCCATAGTGGAGACTTCACGGTATTATTTTGTGGCGTGTTGGAGAATATTTGTGGCAAAATCATTGGTGCGGACACGCATAAACGGTATAGAAGAAGCCTTCGGCAGACAACGTACATATTTTGACTCCATATGTTTGCACACTTCTCTCATTGGTCCACGGTAAACGCTGGCGCCTAGTGCGCCTTCTTTGCTGAATGGAATCCGCCCGGCCTACCTCATTACGGATTCCGCGTCCCCCGGACGGAACGGAGGGAGGAGGGGCTGATTCGACTTCGGATGGGCTGGTCACAACCCTGGCCGATCCCAGAAGGTCACGCACCCACTCGCCCTTCCCGCCGTATTTCCACTCTCTCCATTCATATCTACGACCCGCCCGGCGCGCCCTCCCTGGCGCAGGCGAGAGCACCAAAACAAAACAAAACCAGCGTCAAAATTCCGAGAGCAACATTTAGGAAATATTTTTAACGCGGTGTCTCTCCCCACGCGCAGTTTGCACTTCCGAAGAGGCCGCCGCCTTCCCTCTGATCAAGCACACATATCTCCCCGGGGGAGGGCGGGTGCTGTTGAGCGTCTTCGCCGTGAAATTTGAAAGTGTACGAACGGACTCTGACGGAAAGGAGCCTCTGAGGAGGATGGTCAAATCGGTAGTGCGGACATTTCGAGGGAGGACGATCAATTCATACATCGATTAATTAATGGCTCATCAACATTTTGATATGGGGCATAGTACTATAAGACCATTGATGCAGGATGATAGGCATAGAATGGAGGTTTTTGAAATAAGGGTGTGGAGAAAGATGGGAAAGATTAGGTGAGCTGGAGGGAAAACGAATAAGGAGATGCTAGGTATGTTTGGGAGTGGAGAATGGATTACTGGGAGAAATCATAATGCGGCTTTTCAGAAAGAGAAAGGGAAAATCAAACATTAAAATAGGAGTTCATAAACTAGGGCAGGTGGAAAAGTTTCTTGCCTCGAAAGTTTTCTGGACCCAAATGTTCAAAGTGTTAGGAACATAGGGGAAATAACATTTGGACTAGAATATTTCACGAGGAGGAGGGAATTGATAAGAATGAGGTTGAGTAAGGATGTCAAGGAAAAGAATCTTTACAAATTTAATATACGGCTTGGATTTGAATGACGCAGAAACGTGGTCTTTGAAGCAAGTCGATAGGCATAGATTGGGGGCTTTTGGATTGTGGGTGTGGAGAAGGATGGAGAAGGTGAAATGGACCAAAAAGGTAAACAAATGAGGAAGTGCTAGCCATGGTGGGGGATGAGAGGTGAGGGGGTTTTTCAAATGGATGGGAGAAGGTGGAGAGAACCTACAAAAAAAAATATATATATATTTATATATATAATATTTATTTATCCACGCGCAGTCCCTAACGTGTACGTTAATACTTATTGTAATGAACTAACTCCTGGGGAATTTCGACTACAAGCATTCTGGTCTCTTATCTTTCTTAGAAAAAATGACATTTTAAACCTGTCAGTCTTGCAGTCTATCTCTCTAGTCTTACATTCGTGATCCGTCCGACCGTAATACTTTGGGGTTCGTATTATGTTCTTGATATCATCGGGAAAGGACCCATCATCAAATGTTTTTAATAAGTTTAATCTATACTGTAAACGCCGCTGTGTAAGGGAATTAAATTTTCTAGCCAAGTAGTTACGCTACTGCATTAGTCATAACAATGTTTGACAAATATAGCCCCCACCGCTGAATTGGGTCTAATTCCGAAATCAAATTTATATTTTGAGGATCCCATATACTGGCAGCATTCTCTAGGTAGGGTCTGACTAATGGCCTTTCTTCTGCTAATGATTTCTTAAATATTATATCATTATATTGATACCTTAACATTTCCATAATTTCTCTCTTGCCAATAAAATGGAGAAAAATAGTTGGAACATAACAAGGAATGTATACTAACCATATTACTAATTACTAAGATCCTGTAGGAGACATTTTAAAGTAAAGAATCTAAATATAGAATGAAGTATCTAAAGATAGGTTAGAAGACTAAAGAATTCATCATTAAACAGTTCTTATTCGAGTTTAAAATAAAACAATTAACATGGAATATATAGCAATAGAGGATCCACAAAACTTTCCAGGAAGAGTTTAATCACTAACTAATTTTTTAATGTATCAGGATGTTTCAATGGCTTCATTTACGATGCACAAATTAAAATTTTTCAACACAGTTATCGACTAAAGTAATATTTGCTTTTTTTACAAATAGAGCTCAATTGTATAGTCCAACGTACGAAGTCTTAAAAAAGGCCACAAATTTGGCCAACTTTCAGAAAACAATTTCATGTACAATATATATTGTACAAAATATTACATACATATTTTTCTATGTATATATATATGCATATATAGGTACATACATATATGTATATATAAAACTATAAACACAGTAATCAACCCAAAGTTCGGTTTGGTAGGTGATGGTAGAGTTCACCCAGTACTTAGGCGTGTGAATATTCACACATCAGGGTAGGGGGGCCAGTTCCTTTCCCTGTCCGGCTATGGTTTCCAAGGAAGATCTGGCACACGAAAAATCACATAGCTTGGGTGGAGCTGCAGGTACCCAGAGAAGTTTTCCCGGGAATCAAACCCGGGCCCTCCGGGTCAGTAGTCCAGGGGTGAAGGGTCCAGTTTTTATATACTATATATATATATATACTACCGTGGGTCGCGGTGGTCTAGCGGGTAGAGCGTTGAACTGCTGACTAGAGGGTCCCGGGTTCGATTCCCGGGCAAGGCACCTGCAGCTCCACCCAAACTAGTTGATTTTTCGGGTACCAGATCTTCCTGGGAAACCGTAACCGGCACAGGGAAAGGAACTGGCCCCCCTACCCTGATGTGTGAATATTCACACGCCGTCGGGCTTGGTACATGGGTGAGCTCTACCATCACCTACTAAAAAAACCAACCTTCGGGTTGGTTACTGTGTTTATGGTTTATATACTACCAACCCCGACTAATTTTGACCCGAATATGACCCTATAGCGGTCGGACAATATTATTATGATCCCTTATCGTTCGTGGTACTGAAGATGTTACGCAGTGACGAAACCTAGTTCGTAATAAAAGTACTCCAGAAAAAAACAACAATAGAGCTCTAACATAAATGGATTTCTGTAAACAGACTGATTTCTATACCTCCGGGCTGAGGCGAATGCAGGATTTATGTTTGAAAGTGGGAGGGGCGCGACTCACCCTGGGGTGTTTCGCCCAAGAAATGTGCCGCAGAACACAGACAGTACTCTTGTTTCTAATGCTAAAATGTCTTCGTGGTCCAATATTTAGTAAAATCACACATGCAACACTCGATAACTGTATCGAGACAAATGCGGTGATGCTATCCTTCGAAGTCGCTCCAAACTAAACATCAGCCTGCAACCTATTCCTGACTTTAAAAAAAAACGAAAAATTGCTGCATCTTAGAATACTCCTTAAATGTCTCCTTAACTCTGTAAAATACCCTGGTACAGGCACACGAACGTGTATAATGGTATTTGGCTCTATGGCAAGAAATAAGCAGGTTACCCTATTAATTCAAATTAATCATACTGTTACACAAGCGTAAAGTAAAGCGTGAAGCGTAGTACTGAAAGGCAATAATTCAAACATTTTTTTCAATTCTAATCTGCGAACAAATTTTTTTTAAATCCCAAATAATTGTTTATCTTCCACTCTTCAGGGGATTGCTCTACCCCGACATATTTATACGAGGGGCAGTCAAATGAAAACCGAACACCCGCCATAGCACAGTCCGCGCACATGGTGGCAACACTGAACAATGTTGTTACGTATCGACACTACCACCGCTGTGGTAGGAGAACTGCATAGTGACAACTCACGGTCAATAACGGTGGGACGGTGGCGGCCTCCTCGGAAGTGCAACCGCGCGTGGGGAGAGCCGCCGCACTAAAAATACTTCCTCAATGTCGCTCTCGGAATTCCGACGTGGGCGAATGATTTGGGTTTCCTTTATCGATTTGGTTTTGTTTTAGTGCTCTCGCGTGCGCCAGGGAGGGCGCGCCGGGCGGGCGGAAGATGTGAATGGAGAGAGTGGAAATACAGCGGGAGGGGCGAGTGGGTGCGTGGCCTTCTGGGATCGGCCAGGGTTGAGGCAAGTCCATCCGAAGTCGAATCATTCCCCCCCTCCCCACGTTCCGTCCGGTGGACACGGAATCCGTAATGAGGTAGGCCGGGCGGATTCCATTCAGCAACGAAGGCACACTAGGTGTGCACGTTCCGTTGGCCAATGAAAGAAGTGTGCAAACATATGGAGTCAAAATATGAATTTTTGTCTGCTGAAAACTTCTTCTATCCGTTTCTACATGTCCGCACCAAATATTTGGCACAAATGTTCTTCAACACGACTCAAAATAATACCGTGAGGTCTCCACTCCGGGAAACTAGCCTTGAAGACTTCTTCATCGTGAGTACTTCAATCCGAAGATTGGTCCACTGAAAACTTTCATACTTCATTTTCTTCAATAGGCGTCCTAAAACACCGTGAAGCTAGGCAGAAGTTACGAAGAACTGGAGAAGGAAATGATACTAGGGAAACAAGAGGAAAACCAAGCGATATGCAATGCGTAATAACTGTTAGGAGTCGTCCAAAACCCACCCTTAATCGATCGCTTGCCTTTGAACTAAATTGAGCGATGGTTTTGACGTACTCCGCCAGCTGATTTAATATTCCACTTCACCAGGCTGTTTAAAGCAAAGGTCGTTTTGATAGGCGATCCCATGTCGTGTGAATATTACACATAGGTAGATTGTTAATGGGCGACAGTTTCTTTTCCATTCTGTTACATGCGATTTCCCGCCAATTTCTGTCGCCTAGAGAACCCAGAGTCCACACCTGGTTTCGATCCAGGGGGCTTCCAAGGCGTTTGGACAGTCGCCCCACCCCTTAGGCCCCGCCTCGCCATAACCTGTCTCCAATCACGCAAATTAAGATATATATGCCTTTGCTTCACGTCTCGAATATTTTCGCCACACCCTTTTTTCTTTAAGCGTTCGTTTGATAAAAATGTTCCCGCCTGTATTGGCAGGCGGCCTGCCGGTCGTTGCCTCATTCATAAAAACTTACGTCCCCGAGACAGCTTTCCCTTCGGCCATGTGCACCAGACTGGAAGGCAGGCATCCGAACGCGACAACCTCAAACGAATTTTCGTATGGGTGATTTTGGTTTATTCACTTTTTGCCCATCGCAAATAACTAAATTATTAGGTGAATTGACCCTGGTTTTAAATTAATTCTTCCTCCAGGATATACATATACAATTTTCACATTATTTAAAAGATTTTTACTGAACATTTTTCGCTTTTACCTTCTTCTCCCATATCCTCCCTTATCACTTACTTTACACTCCTGGTGCTTGCACCACCTGCCTTACACCTTTTTGATGGATCGCGGTGTATTAATATAGATGTGTAAGGTGCTTATCCGGTATGACACTTCGAGATTACGACTTCTTTACGAATATCCTTTCAGCAGCTTTTATGCACGACCCTCATGTTCATTATCCCATAAAGGACTGCCGCTTTTCTATTTCCATATTGAAATCCTCAATGTTCAGTACTATCGTGCTGTACTGTCCTGAAAACAGTACTCACCTGTGTTATCCGGGAGGAGGACGTCATTAAACTTTTTTTTAATTGTACCTCCCGCTCATCTCCTGTTGCAAATGCTTCGGTGTGACCCGATGCCGACAGTGACAGCATCCAGCAGCGGGATGCAGCGAAATATCCTCGTTCCCACGGCGACGCTTCTAATTCGGGAGAGGTTGCCTCTCGAGTGAGCAACTCGGTCTGTGCCACCCCATGCCGGTTTGTGCCAACGTGTGCCACTCGAGTTTGCCCTCCGCGGACGAAGGTGGGTCTGCACCACGAACACGGACTGTCACAACTGCATTCTGATTCGTAGCTATGTCGACTCAGATCCACCGTGAGATCGCTGTAGAAGCAAATTGTCGGTGAAGGGGGATGAATGTAATCTGCAGAGCGCCGGAAAAAGTTTACATGCAATGGAGTGTAATAAATATCCTGGCGGAGGGTTTCGCAGGTTTCATATTTGATATCCACTTGACATGTACGAATGGATGTGTTTCATCTGCGGTTACAAACCGGTGCAAAAAACCTTGCTGGGTGCTCTTAAAGCGTGTCAAACATTGTTCGGAAATTTCAATTCTGATGCGTTTATAATCCTGCGTCAAGAGGTGCGGCACCCATCTACGAGCAGATAATTTTATCATATTCAGATCCACCGGTAAAATGTGACATGTCCGTTAAGATGACATCCCGACAGCTTCAGCGATTTCTCGCACTTTCAGGAGGCGATCTTCCATGACCATTTGATGTCCTTTTGTAATAACTTCTGGGGCAGAGGCAAATTTTGGCTGACCACTACGCGGATCATCATCTAAGCTGTCCCGACAAAACTTAAACTTATTTGTCCACTTGGCACTTGTTGAATATGAAGGAGCAGAGTCCCCCCCGGAGTGTTATAAAAGTCGGCATGGATTTCCTTTGCTTTCGTACCTTTCCATAAGAAGTACTTAATCACTGCTCAAATCCCAATTTTTGCCATCTTCACAAATAACTACGCGCGGGACAACAACAGTGATGTGTCCCCAACACATATATCTCCCAAGAGCACTGACGCTTAGCGAGTTTACTTATAAAGGATTACCTATTACTCCGCGGAAAACTATTTGATCTAGTGCTAACATCTGGTGGTGATTCCGAGAACCTTTCTAACTACCCTCGTAGTTACATTTCTCATCTTTGGATGTCGTTACGATGGCTGTTATCTCTTTCGAAAACAACTATCGTAAGCGGGCAGTATTTTGTGGACACGAGGGAAATGGGAGACATCAGGTCGCGGTGAAGTGCGTGCCATCTGCCGGGCGTACACTCGGTGGTTCCCGCGATTTCGGGGGAGTTAATTGGAGTTGCCGTGATACACAAACGCCTGGACTCTCATCGCTCCCATGGCGAAGGTTGATGCGCAGCGGACGACAAACGAAACTCAACGGATACCATTATATGTTTTGCAATCTCGACGAAACGCGCGCATCGGATTGCGCACAACGGCCCTCATTGTTGTCCGACGGCAGCTCCCGCCATAATAAACCGACCTCCGTATTTTTCTATTTTGGTCTCTCGGCTAAATAGTTATTCAGAGTATTAAATCGTTTTTCGGACAGGGTGATTCTGCAGCTTCCGTAGGAATTGAGTCTTGGGGAGGCGGAGGGAAAGGCGAATTGCGGACCATTGGATGTGGATGGCAGCAGAAATTGAAGTAAAGCAATTTCTCTTCGCTGTACTTGTTCATTCCTCGTGATTGTTACACCACTCTTCATACGACGCCTGTTATGATTCGTTGATGCATGTGTATCTTAGTTGATAGAATAATATGTATTTGGACGCGTGTAAGTTGTTCAAGGTTTTTAACTTGTAAAGGTTTTTACATGAATTAATACGACTTTGTGGGTGTAGATTGGCATGAAGTTGTAGACTTTGGAAGAAGAGGTGGATGGCTTGCGGGATAGTATGTGCACGTAGATATCTTCCCTTATCACTCACCATTCCCACGTGGTGTTTTTACCCCCTGCCACACACCTTCTTGGTGGATCGCGGGGTACTTATGTCGATAGGGAATGCAAATTATTTCCCATTGAAGTGATCTCTGGTGATGTACGAATCTCGTACCACTCACCGCCAAACGCCCTTGTGGTGGATTGCAGGATAAGAGGAAGATGTAGCTTGGTTCTGTTTTATCATCTTTGATGACTTCCTGAGATTCGTGTGCTTCGTTAAAGCATTGGTGTGATAAATTTTCACTCGTAAACTAGTCCTTAACTGCTTCCAAGAGTGTATGCGATGGCCGGATGACACTGACAGACGCGCCGAAAATAAGACAGTGTTTCCACTTAACTTTATCGGATGTATTTTCCACGAAAAACTGTTGTTCTAATCCCTTATCGTTCGTGGTAAAAATGACATCGTAAAATCGTCGGTTCTAGACTCCTTTCTTTAATCTCATTATTATGACATCTCTTACCGAGTGATTAAAATAAAATTTATTTTTGGAATGGATTAGTTGTAATGATTCTAGATAATCAGGGAAGTGTTCAAAAGACAGCATATTGTTCGTGTAAGATACGTTCGTTTTTATGTGCATGGACCATTATGAAAGAATGCGCATAATTTTATTGTGACACAACTATCCTTGGAGCGCGGTAAAACCGATCGGGAAATTTGTTGGGGGATCTGCCCTTTCAACACAGCCGATTGCCAGTTTGCCCCGAGGAGTCGGAGCGGAAAGACGTGCCTCCGCGTGAAGTGTGTTTTTCGACTTTGTAACACGCGTAAGACCCGATGGAGCTTTCGCTACGCCGTCAAGTTTTGCGTGCAGCTTTAAAAGAATGAAACCGAAACATTCCAGATACTTCAAGAAACCATAAAGGAAGACGGCATTTCAAGGTCATGTCCCGGAGGTGGGACAAGGCGTTCCAAGAAGGGAGAGGAGGAGGTCGCCGATTAACCCCGTTCTGGACGCCCAGCAACGGCCAGAGCCGACGAAAACGTGAATCGTCTGCGCGAAGTTTTGCATTCCGACCGTCGATTGAGCATCTAGCAAATTGCTGATACCCTACACATGCCCACATTTTCGGTACATGGGATAGTGATCGAGGATCTGGAAATGCGCAAGGTCTGCGCGAAGCTTGTGCCGAAAATATTGACGGTAGACTAGAAAGAACTTCGGGTTTCGCGATGTCAAGAATTGTTGGATTTCATTCAAAATGAGCCGGATCCGGACTCTGTCGTAATAGGAGACGATTCTTGGATATTCGATCCAGATTCGAAAAGGCACACAAAATCATCCCCCCGCCCCAAGAAAGCGCGAATGAGCAAATCTTTCTTTGACGTCCCAGGAGTCGTTCATTTTGAATTTATAGCGCAGGGAGAAACTGTCAACTCAGCATTTTACCTGGAGGTGCTCAAGAGATTGAAACACCGGGTCGCGCGCGTGAGGGCTGACATCAAAGACACGGTCAAGCTCCACCATGGGAATGTCCCCAACCACACGCCCTTCATCGTAACCAACTTCCAGGCTCGGAGCACCCGGTGATCTTCCAGCCACCTTACAGTCCCGACATGGGTCCGTGTGATTTTTTTTGTTTTTTTTTCCGACTGAAGAGAGAGCTGAAAGGAGAGCATTGGGAGATCGTGGAAAATATCCAAAAACTTGTTAAAACGTTCCTGAGAGCCATTCCCGTAAAGAGTTTCAGAGTGCCTTCCAGGCGTGACAGACACTTCTCCGCAAGTGCTCCGCAAGCAAGCAACGCGCATTCACCCTGATGTAGAGTGAGAACGCGCATTACATTTATAGTGGATCCTGTATACTTCATGCATTATTATGCAAAATGTTAGTTAACTCATTAAAACTTTGCAATATATTTCTAATTAGATTTACGTAACGATTTTTAAGCTAAAATGATAGATACTGAAGTACACCGTAACTTCAAAACTGATATATTGTACCAAAATTAAGATAGTGTTGTAATATCTAATATAACCTTTAAAGCGATATTAGTGTGATATGCCATAGAGTTCACGAGTTCTTGTTTCACATCTATGAAGTTAGTTATTTTTTATCTGGACCACTCAGTCCAGCACTTCAGCATAATTGAGTGTTGAGGATAGATATCGGCAAAAAAATAATCGCCTTTATTTTTGGACACGATCAGAAATCTCTAATCCGTCGGTTGTCTTAAAGTGCCTGCCAGCAAGCCAGCGAGTTCCGAGAAGGCAGAGGGGGGATGTGAGTCATTTTCCTGGAAGAACTGCCTAGAGACTATTAGCTCGTCATCGCACGGCCGGAGAGGGAGGTCCTCCAGCCAAACTCAAGAGGGAGGGGGCGAGGAAGGGGGCGAGAAAGGGGATACGCCGCCACGATAATTCGCACGGCGTCGTTTCGCTGCGCAATTGTTACTTCTTTTTTATTTCCCCTCAATTTTCCCCCGCACGTCTCTTCGCAATGGCGGGGTGATTCACGAGACCGGGCGGGAGTGGCGTCACCGTCACGTAACGGACCGCCGACGTCATCCCTTGCTGAGGGGGAAAATTGACCGCATGGCGGGGGGGGCTCCGTCTCCCCCGCCGTACTTCTCTCGGTCCCATTCATTCGACGAATGGGTTCCCCCTCCTCTCCGTCGCTGTGGCAATCAGCAGCACCGTCGTCGTCGCCGGCGGGGGAGGGAGGTGGGCGCCCGCGGGTGTGACGTGTCCGTGACGTTTCGGTGACGTGACGTCCCATTTGGTGACGGTTTCCTGGAACAAAGGGGGGAGAGATGTGGCCGAGCGATTTATATAGGGAGTGGACACGTTGGACGTGGGAGGCGGGATGAAGTCACCACGCTGCTGTTAAAAGGATGTTCTTATGGGCGATGTTGCTATGAGTAATGGAGGTGCACACGCAACGGAGGTCATGGAAGGGAGCTGCAGGGATGACCTCCCCCTCGGCCTCAGATTGTTGCACGGCTGCCAGATGCATGGCTTCCCGAGGAGAGGGCCCGGGGACGATTCCAATGGTACAATTACTTCCGCAGTCGTATCCCTGGGGACTTGGGAGTCCACCGCGTCTAACACAGCGGCAGATTCCCATGGAGGTTAATGGGATCATGCAG